>PVKM010049527.1:0-10932 GCA_004027735.1 Carollia perspicillata
CATGCAAATAACAAGACCTTTCATGAATAATGAATCCAGACTTACATCTTCAGACAAATTTGTTTTGGAGCTACAGACCCATCAATCCTCTCATATACTTTATAATGTTATACTTGGGTAACTAACAGGCATCTCAAATTCAGGCAGTCCACTGCTCAACTCTTGACTTTTCTCCCCAAATTTAGTTCCTCCCATCTTTCTTATTCCAGTTAATTACCGGTCTCTACTCATCTGCTTATATTGGAAACCTAAATGTGATATCTTTTTCTTCCTCTGTGGCCACTAGCTCATTGGTTTGTACTTGGTAAATATATGTATTCAATCTGTCTACTTCTTTCTCTCCTCATTGCCATTAACCTACTCCAAATAATCATTACTTCACTTACTTACAGTATTACAATAACCTCCTAAAATTTTCCCTAGGTAATCCATATGAAATACCCTATCATAACACCTAGAAGGATTATGTGTATGTATAAATATGTATATTTAATGTGGATATCATTGTATTACTTATTGATTAAAATTACCCAGTGTTTTCCAACTGCAATTAGAATGTTACTCTGTGTCTGCAATAGAACATGGCAGCTGTGTATTATCTTGTGCTAATCTCCCCTCATTCACTACATTTCAGTCACTCTGGCCATCAACCTGTTCTCTCCTAATGCCCACATTCTGCACAGCACCTCTTGGGCTAGAATGCTTTCCCCCAGCTCTTTTCTTAACTTCATCTCAGCTTAAAATTTGCTGTCTCTTCAAAATGTGCCTGATTATCCTCCTACCCTTTCCACCGTATAGGTTAGGTAAGTGTCTTGTGATTGATTATCACAATATATGTACTTTTTTTCTGTGTAGTACTTATGGTAATGATAATTAAATACTTATTTATATAATTTTTAATTTAATGTCCAACTCTCCTGATGGCAGAGATCAAATTTGTCTCACCTACTTTGGCACATAGAGGATGCCAAGATTCTTTTTAATTCACAGATGAATGAATCAGTGGCACAATTTGTGATTTCATTAGCTATTAATAGGACTGATTCTTTGAATGCATAATGGACAATTGTGGTAGGGTTGGCCTCATAGATCTGGGTTGCCTGCTTGCAAATAATTTATACTCAACTTCAAACCTTTGGCTATGGAGTCTGCATCTTTAGTCACTTTCTAAAATAGCTGTTTTTTTGTCCAGGATTTTTGCCACTTTGGCTTACCACATCTGCCTTGATCTTTAATTCTGCGTTGATCCTTGACACTATCACCCTGACCTCTTTTGTGTACACTGTGTAACCTGTTCTGACTTTGTGATCAAGCTAATCTTAACTTAAGTGAGAGAGTTTCATCTTCTCTATGACCCTACTTAAGTCCTGTCCCTCCCAAATTCACTTTTGTCCCAGATTTCCAACTTGCGTCTCAGCCTAAGACAGAACATTCATCAACCATTATTAATTCTAGTTAGTTCCAGCTTGATTCCTTCATTCTGTTTTCATGGAAAAGCTCACCTTGGTCTTGTGCAACTGCTGGTCCCTGGTGGTCTAGTGCAGTGCTTTTAAACTCTACATGACATGACACATGTGGAAACCTACTTCAAATCACAGATTCCTAGGCCCTACTCTAAGAATTTCTTATACATAATATTTGGGGTGAAGCCCCCAAAGATGAATTTCCACCAAGATCTTGGGTCATGATGATACTGATAATCTTGGAATTATATTTTAAATAACATTATTCTAAGAGTTTGAGGCAAGTTTGTTAAGATCTGGTATATGTTGACTGTCTGAGGGTTTGAAAAGGCAATACTTATTTTAACTTTTCTTAGATCTGTTCATTACAATTGAGGCCACTGCCTTTCTTTTTATTAAGCCATCAGCTCTTTTATACAAACCCTGAAGGCTCCTCTGCTTAGCAACTCTTTTCCATAACTAACATGGCTGTTTATGCTTTCTTTTTTACATATTCAAAAGTATAATTTTATTCTGCTAATTGGCCATGGACCATAGTTAAACTGTTTTTCATTAGGAGAAGATCTGCATTTTAGTAGTTAAATACATAATGTTTCATATACTGTATCCTGGAGTTTGGTGTTGGGTTCAGATATTTATTAGCTGTAAATTCAGTTTATTTATCTGTTAAATTATAAAAATAATAGTTAAATTAACAGTAGCTGTGTCATTAACAATGGTGCATTGATTGGTTTAGTAAAATAATTTGGGAAAACCTTAACACATTGTCTGCCACACAGAAGTGCTAAAACTGTTGACTATTATTGCAGGAAAAAACCCTAAAATTAGCACTATATTTTATGCTTCTGTTTACTCCAGAGCATGTAGCATAAACCTGGCACAAATTAGTGACCAAGGAAAGCTTAAAATTATGACTTAATGTCTGCCAGAAAATTAATAAATGGAGTTTGTTTAAAATTTTTAATAACACTTGATTCAGTCAGGGTTCTCCAGAAAAATAATAAAACCAAACAATACACATATATATGTATATTGCATAGAAAATATATGTAAACTACATAGAACATATGTATAATATATAGCAAGAATATGTATAATATATAGAACATACATTTTTAGACTACAAATGTATATGCCTATATATTTAAAGAAATTTATTTTAAAGAACTGGAGAGTGAATGTGAGGCTGGCAAGTAAGAAATCTCTCAGGCAGGCCAGGGGCTGGAAAGGAGGCAGGAGTTGGTGCTACAGATTTAAGGCAAAATTTCTTCTTCTCTGAGAACCTTCAGTGTTTTCCCTTAAAGCCTCCAAGTGATTGGGTGAGGCCCTCCTATATTAGGGAGTAATCTATGTTACTTTAAGCAAACTGATTTTAGATGCTAACCACATCTTACCTTTATACAAATGACTTTACAGTAATATCTAGATTAGTGGTTGATTACATAACTGGGGACTATAGCCTAGCCAAGGCTATACATAAAATTTACCATCACAACTGCTTTATGTCTACAAAACAAAAATCAAATTTTCTGTTGGTGTATTCTCCATTATTCAATTCAATTTCTCTCTCGTAATTCTTCTCTCCACAAAAGTGAGTGAGACTCGTTTTTCAATTTTCATCATTTTGCAAAGCCTTCATCTTCCCCGGAAGTACTTCCGCCTCTGTGCTCTCACAGTCAGTGAGACTGTCCTGCATCCCTCCTCTGTCACATTCGCTGTGCACATACTCATTTTTGTTGAGTCTGCCTTGATTGCAGGGACTATTGTTCCTTTTTTTCTATCCCCTATACAAACTTTTCATCATGGCATTCAAGACCCATTTGAATTTATTAAATCTACCAGCAAAAAGTTTTAAGCACTTGTTTTATTAATGATGTGACACACAGGTCACTGCATTTGAAGGGACAACATTTTTAAAGTGTAACATATTGACAGATTGCCCATTCTTTGTTTTAAAAATGACATGATTCACTAAAAATTCAATATTTAACAAATAAGATATTTAAAACTTTTAGCAATATATCATGTGGATAAAATACCAAGGAGGGCATATTTTTAATGACAATATTATGAGTTGTTTTTGTGTGTGTGTTATTTTGTTAAATTTCTTTTTTTATTTTTATGTCATAGTTTTTCCATTACCATTTAACACCCTTATGCTCCCCTCCCCCCGATGAGTTATTTTATTTAAATTATATATTTTCTCACCAGCCACTCAAGAGAAAAAGCACACTTGCTCATTTTCAAATTCAAGGGCAGGCTATAAAACAGCAGGAACTGAGGCTATTCAGCAATCCATCTATCTTGAGAGGAATAAAACACTATTCCACTCTGCACTGGCTGGCACAACCCTTCACCAACAATCCACTATTTAGATACAAAAACAAACTGGCCTTTGTGTTTTGTTCATGCTGTCACCCGGGCATTACTCTCAAAGCACTTCAGCAACACAAAAATAATGTTGCTCTAACAGGCAGAGTTTTAAAATATTTACGAAAAGTGTTGCTCAAAGAGCATATTTATCTTACTTGGCTTTCCTGTTGTGCAATAACAGGGATATTAAACTAAACCTCTTACTTTGTCAAGATTTTAAATATTTTCTCATATACATCTAGGTAAAAATTCTAAATTGTGGAACATTTATTAGATATATATAAAAGAAATTATCAAAATTTACTCCTATGAGATTGCTCCTTATTCCATCTCCATCCAGGCTTTATGTTTCTAATCTAATAGGCACAGATGTGAACAACAGAGGCAATAGTGTGTTATAGGTGGGATGGTAAAAATAAGGACTCGATTAGAGGAAGTAACAAGGACTGACTGGTATAATTTCCTGAGAATGTTAGGGAGGAGGACAGAAACATTTTCATTAAATTGAATGTTGGAATAGAGTAGATATTTTCCAGAAAAATAAGGTGGGGGACAAGGGCATTTTTCAGGAAGAGAAAGTCACATAAAAGAAGCACTTAGGAATGACAGAGCTTGGCTTATTCTATTTAAAGCAGGGGTGTCAAACTCATTTTCATAGGGGTTGGGGGAGGCCACATCAGCCTCATGGTTGTCTTCAAAGGGCCAGATGTAATTTCAACTCCTTAACAGTTGGAGTAGTTACATTTATACAGTCCTAAAATTATTTTGGTGCTTTGAAGGCAACAGCAAGGCTGATGTGGCCCCTGTGAAAATGAGTTTGACACTCCTGGTTAAAGAATTTTAGATGGTCTCCTTTCCTGTGCAAAAACTGTTTAGTTTGACATAGTCCCACTTTTTCAAAAAAGACAATCTACTAAATAGAAGAAGATATTTTCCAAATGACACACCTGATAAAAAGTTAATATCCAACCAACTGAACCACACTGGTCAGGACACAAAATTACTTTAAGAAATATTAGTAAATTGAATCTAGGAGTATATAAAAAGGATAATGTATCAAATCAAATAGGGTCTATTCAGAGAAATGAGAGGTTTATTAGTGTTTCAAAGTCAATGTAATTTCCCATATTAAAATATAAAGGAGAAAAAAATTTAAAAATGTTAATATCCAAAATTTAAAAAGAACTCCAACAAATCAACACCAAAACAAAAATCCAGTTTAAAAATGGCAGAGGACACAGACACTTCTCAAAAGAGAACATAAAGATGGCCAACAGACATATGAAAAGATGCTCAACATCACTAATTATCAAAGAAATTCAATTTAAAACCACAGAGATATCATCTCACACCAATCAGAATGACTATCATCAATAAATCAACAAGCAAGTGCTGGTGAGAATGTAGAGAAAAGGGAATCCTAGTGCCCTGTTGGTGGGAATGCAGACTGCAGTGGCCACTGTGGAAAACAGTGTGGTGTTACCTCAAAAAATTAAAACTAGAACTGGCCTTTGGCCCAGTGATTCTACTTCTGGGTATTAACCTGAGTTAACAGAATATCAATTTAAAAGAATAAATGCACCCCTTCATTCATTGCAGCATTATTTACAATTGCCAAGCAACCTGAATGGAAGCAACCTGAGTGCCCATCAGTAAATGAGCAGGTAAAATATATTACAAAAATGAATGAATGGATAAAAATGTGGTAGTACACATACCATGGAAGGTTACTTAGCCATAAAAAGAATAAACTCTTACCATTTGCAACAGTGTATGTGAACTTAGAAGGTATTAGGCTAAGTGAATGTCAGTCAGATTAAGACAAGTACCATATGATTTCATTTATATGTGGAATGTAAAAAATATTAAACAAAAAAAAAACAAAACTGAACCAGACCCACAGATACAGAAAACAGACTGATAGAAGCCCAGGGGGTGGGGAGTTGGGGACTAGATGAAAAAAGCAAAGGGATTAAGAAGTACAAATGGCTAGTTACCAAACAGACACAGGGATGTGAAGTACAGCATAGGAATTACAGTCAGCAATACCGTGATAACTATGTACTTGTGTGGTGCCTCGTGGGTACTTGAGATGACAGACAGAACACTTTACACAGTATATGACTGTCTATTCACTAAGCTACACACATGAAACTAATACAAAATAATATTGAATATAAACTGTAAATAAAAAAGAATGGTAGAGAATGAAGCCTCAGGAAGAGTAGAAGAGAAAGACAAGGCATTCTTTTCTTTTTTTAAAATTTTAAATGGTTTTATTATTTTTAATTGAAATTTTATTTTTCAATTACAGTTTACATTTAACATTATTCTGTATTAGTTCACAAAGCATTATTTTTTATCCTATAAATTTCAAAATGTGATATCCAAGTCCTTCGTGGTCTGGTTCCACATTTCCTGTACAACCTGAATTTATTCACCAAGCAGGTGTTAAATAAATATTTACTTAATGAACCCAACTCCTGAATAATAGTTCCTCAGTGTCTATATGCAAGGAACTTTACCAAGGTTTATGGAGCGTAAAAACCAACAGCCAAGTCTAAACAAAAGCCATCAAGACCTCATAGTTAAATAAGAAATATGACTGTTAATTGTAAATCAAGACAGAAAGTAACATAGAGGATGTCTTTGGAAACTAAGACTAGGTTGCTCCCACTTCTCTGCAGATAAATCAGCCTGTGTCTTCAACACTCTCTGTACCCACTCTGTTCATTCCTACGTTACTGCTCTGGTTCACAGTATCTTCCCTGCCCTGTCTGTTGGTGCTTTCATGTCCCTCTTTTACACACCCCTATTTCACCTATGTCAAAGAGAAGAGAAGAAACACAAATGACAGTGACTGGGGTTTCTGTTTTTACCCAGCATTCTCAGTATTTTATATAAAACATTTTATTTAATTCTCACAACTTTTGAAGTGAGTAAACTAGGCATTGCCCCCTTGTTTTACCATGATATCTACGTCTGATTCAAAGAGGTTAAATAATGTTCCAAGAAAATACAAACAGTGAATGGAGGAGCTGAAAGCTGAGCCCAGTTCTATCTCCTTTCTGCCCAAAGCCCAGCTCACATGTGTTTTCTCTAGGTATCATTCTCTTAGCAAGCCATCCTCAGCTGTACTCTCTCTGAGTCTCCATGGTCAGCACCTCATAGCCCAACACTTGTTTTTAATAATCCTTCATGTTAATTTCATCCTCTTATGTGAATTATGTAATATTTGATGTGCACAACCACATTTTAGGTTGTTTCTCATCACCCTTCACTAATACAACCATCTCTCCCAGTGATGAACCTTCGCCATTGCCAGTGTGGGCAGGTTATCTTATGCTATGTAGTGCATTTTCAGAGTCAATTCTTACATATCTTAACAAAGTACTATCTGTATCATCTTGTCATTCTACCATGCATACTCTATCGGCCTGCACAATCTTTGTACTTCACAGGCATTTGTGAAAGTTAAAAATCATGATGTATGTAAATGAACATAACAGGCTTTAGAGTGACTAAATATAGGTATATGATTATAGTATCTAAAGAAATAATCTACTTGTATTTCTTAGTTCCTACCAAATTTATCCCTCAGCTCATATGATGACTAAATCAATGTCCCTTTTTTGAAAGAAAAAGTCACTGCCCATGTGTGCGGTTTAACAGGCCTGCTAGGGAAAAGGGTAGAACTTTGGGCACAAAGAGCATCAGTGTGTTGAGCACTGGAAATCTCACACCCTAGTACCAAATTCTGGATGACTGAAAAGTAACTGAAGTGAGCAATGACTCTGCCTATACTTACAGGAAGGACAAGGTGATAAACCATTTCTGGAGGCAAAACAATGACATGGATTTAAGCAAAATCAAAGGTAACTATTGCCGGTTTAAAAATGATCACCTTTTATATGTCAATTATACCTCAATAGAAAAGATTTTAATGACCAACTTTTTACTTGTTAAAATGTAAAAATGAAGCCATTGGCAAACTGTATATATATATATATATCATATGCATCTTATATAAAAATAATTTTAAATTTGTCAACTATAGCATTTAAAAGGGTAGAAAATGATGAATTCTAGCTATGGTAAGTAATAAAAATGGTTTTAACAATATAAAATAAAAATTTGAGGAAAATGTTCCTTCCTTGCTTCAGCCAGACTAGTGAGAGCCTCTTTTACAATCTGTGTCTAAAATAATAAAGACAGGGATTCATTCTGTGGAGGCACTCCTAGCCTGGCTGAGAATAACAGTCCAGCCCTTAATTGTTGCAAAGAAGCCTCCCGTAAGTTTGTATTTAGATCATTGTTAGGAAATAGGAAGAAATGTCTTTATGGGATCTTTTAACATATAATAAATTTTAAAAGAAGCTTCAGAAAGAGTTAGTGAGAAGGATTTATGGAGAAAAAAGAGATTCACTACTTCTCCCGTCTCCTCTTCTGTTGGGTGGTGGTAGCAGGAGGAGAGGTAGACAGAAAACTCTCCCTTGAGATTTGCAAGTGATTTTGAACTTGCAGTGCTGACTCTCCTTTCGGGCTTACAGGTTACTGAGCAGCAGAGCTTTGCAGTGATGCCAGGGCCTGGGGACCTGCCATTTGTGAGATGCCAAAAGGTACAGAGTGGGAGAAGAGAGCGAAGTCCATACTAGTGTCCCATGTGCCTTAGTGATGCACAGAAGAGAACTGTGAGTTTTCCACTGGTTTAGAAAGTCCACAGACTGTAGTTGGAGGCTCTGGCCCAGGGATCAAACTCTTCTAAGAGGTATCCTGGTAGAACGAAGTGATGCTATCATAGAAGTGGCAACAGCTCACCTGGGGTAAGAGGGAAACATGGCCTCCTAACCATAGAATGCTCACTTCAGGGAGCTGTGGAGAAGACTCCCTGGCTCCTGAAGTTCATCTCTGTTACCCTTCAGAGGCAGCAAAGGACATCAGATGAATATGACAAATTCCAAAGACCAATGAGGGGGGAGGTAGGTCTTAAGAACAAGAGTCCTGCATATTGTACAAGTCTGTCATACTCTAGAATTTGTGCCTGTGAAAGAATCTCTGAAGCACAGTGAGAGAAATGTCACCCTTTTTCTCTTTCATGAATGCAATATAATCTGACACTAGCTTCATCAGCAGCTGGGACACTCTGGTGTGCTTATAATGTTTTTCTTCCTAAATGTATAATTATTTAATTTATAAGAATTGGTGTCAAGTCAGACTGCTATCACCCCACATTTCTACAGTATTTTCAAATTTAATAGAGGAATTTTGTATTTATATCTGAAACATTTTATCTTGTTGGCTTGAGCTCATTTTAATAATTGTTGCAATATAGGATTGGGTTTGGGTACCATTTCTGTCATTGAAAATATTAGCTACCGCGTTACATAATGGCAATGTGTTGTTATATTTGACTTTAACTTCCCATGTTTGCATTGTATTACGTAGAATATGATTTAGGCTACCATTTGCATTGTACAAACCTAGAACTACCACTCTGATGCCAAGTCTAACAAAGAACATAAAGAAAAAAATATAGACGTAGCCATAGGTACTAAATAATAAATAGAATCTTAGCAAATCTAGTTCCAAAACAATTAAAAGAGCACTCTTTGGGGTGAAAGAGCAGTTTGATGTTAGGAAATCTACACATTTATTGGAACACTGTGCAGTAAAGAGAGATTTATGAGTAGTGTGGAAGTGGAGAGGAGAGAACACAGAAGCTGAGTACTGAGGGGCCACAGCCACTGGCGCTCAGTCGTGAAGTGCAGGCTGTTAACAACAGTCCTGGGTGGCACTCAAGGGCGAACTTTGGCAAAGTAATAGATTTATACATTATGGGCCTGAGGCAGTAGTTCAAGGTTATATTGATCAAGAAATGTTAAAGTAGCAAATATCCATAGGGTAAATTTAGAAAGTAAAAATCTCACAAATGTTCATAGCATAGTCTTAGTAAAATGTACATAAATATGGAAATGTTACAAAGATATTAACAGTAAAATTATTTCTAAGTACAACATTAGAAAAAACTATGCAACCACGAGAAATGACATAATTATATAAGGTACAGCATTAAAATAATGTTTTTGAAGAATTTGTGGCATGGAAACACAATATAAGATGAAGTAAAAATAATAGGATATCAAAATTTATGTATACTTTACTCCAAACTATCTCAAGGTATTCACAAAAGTTTTTCTATGAGATATGAGGTTATGAGCTACTGTTATCATTTCCCAAGTTTTTCAGAGTAAGTGTGCATTTTTTAAATTAAAGAGCTCCTCTAATTGAGCACTTAGCCATTTATTTGCTCTATTCAGTGACAAAGTCTAGACAGGCATGTTTCTTTAATACATCTTCTCAGGGGTAGGTTTATTTCTTGTTACGCCCTTAGCCTCTGAATGTTGCCATTGAGGGTCCTGGCTCTCAGAGAGACTCATCCCTCAGACTCCAACTCAGTTAGCCACAGGCTTCCCAGCTTCACCCTTGCTTACCCCAGGGTTGCTACTTTTCCCTCATTTTTGTCCTTTTTGGATTCTTCTTACCATTTCAGAAAAGCATTAAGTGTTATTTTTTTAGAGTTGTTTTAATTTACCAGCTGCCAGAAAGGGAACTCTCCATATATTTTTAAGCCCACCCCAATTCATTCTTAAAAATTGAAATGATACATTTCATTGCCTATATAACAAGGACTTTACACCTCAGTAAAACTGTTACCAAAGTACTAGCTTTTCCACTAAACATCCAAATGCATTTAGCAAGGACTAGTTTTGATGGCACCATTGTCAAGAACAGCAGCAAACCATGGGTAACATGCTTCACACTTTAAATCCCTGTCTTCTAAAAATATACTGATAGCCCTGTATAAAGACTCTCCATCAGACTCTGAATGCAGGAAGAAGAATTGTCTTGAGAATCAAATTCTAAGAAATTCAAAGCCTACCTTTGTAGTCTTTATACAGCCTTTATATTGTCGATAGACATAAGTAAGCTCAAATATGCATTTAGAAAGTATATCTTCTCTTACATTTATAAACTAAAGTTCCACGTTTTCTTGATAATACTTATGAGCAATCATGATCCACTCAAATAACTGTGT
>PVKM010049528.1:0-10923 GCA_004027735.1 Carollia perspicillata
AACAGTTTCACCCTACAGGCCATATTGGATAGACTAGTGTTGGCTTAGTGTTTACAGCCTCTTGGGAATATAGAAGTCTGGGTAAAAGCACTGTGATTGATTAACCACATCTGATATTGGCTCAGAAGTGGGGCATGATACAGAATTAAAGTATAATCATATTGGAAGTATTATAAAATGTTATTAAAGATGCATTCCTTCAACAAAATAAATAATAGGATAATAATATGTAAAATGAGAAAAACAATTGAAATCAACTTACTTATTTTGTCCTATTGTCTCAAAGTCTTTCACAACAATTCCAAGGGAAGATGAAAAGTCCAGTGGTACACCTCTCAAGTCAAACTCCAAAATCTGTCCAAAGAAAGGTTTTGAAAACAAAACAAACAATCAAACAAAAGAAAACTGTTAAAAGGATCAGGAAATCCAATGAAATGTACCAACACTGAAAGTTGGGTTATCATCTTCACCAATGACAATCCTTCAAATTACTCAATTATATAATTAGATGAAAGTGATTAAATGATAAATTAAATTCTAAACCTGGAGGCTGCTGAGGGTTGTGGGAAAATAAACCAGATTTAGCCTCCAAGGACCTGGAGGCAGCTCCTAGCTTCCCATTTACCAGGCTCCGTGGCATTGGACCAGTCACCAACCTCTCTCCCGTAGTCAGAGAGCCTCTACTCCCATGATTGTAGCAAGAATAAAATAAAACGTATGTGTGAAAATGTTTTCTTCGATGGTTATTTTTAAATTACTTGCTCTTCCTAACCGTATTATTATCCAAGAGCTGAACAATCTAGAAAACACTTTCCAAAATGCATCAGTCCCTCATCTGAGGTTCCACAGTGGTCAGTGCTGTAGTCAGATGAGACCCACATCTTAATGCAACCAATTGCTGTCTGATGACAAATGGAAAAAAAAAATCAACATAGCACCATTGATGCCTTTGATTGACTGTGGAATAAATGACTTAAAGCAGTGTCTATTGACGACTTAATAACGGGTCTGGAATGGATGGAGAATTGCCTCATAGTTCAAAAAAGAACACGCCCATTAATCCTAATGGGTTGGGGGTTGGCACTTCATTCGGTTAGATTTCAGTTATAAAACTGCAGTTCGAAGGTTTACCTGATAAATGCTTTTGCAATATGATGGGGAAAACCTGATGGAAACAAAATGGGGTGGGAAGATGACACCCAGCAAGGACACGCCTGCTCATGTGTTCACACACCTCTGTGCCATCAGCCACGTGGACTGACCTTTGACAGAAAGAGACATGCTAGGATTCTTTAAAACCCAAAGCACTAAATCCACACGTTCTTGTACTTTTATTTTCTCCTTGGAGCTCTGTGTGAGGGCTTTTCAGGCATTAAGAAGTTTTTTGTCTTTACCTTGAGTGAGAAGGCGTGGTCTTTATCTTACAGAGATGTTGAAGCTAGTTGGGAGGGGTCTTCACAGTCTCTGGACTTAGTGAAAATATCAAAGACATTTATCACTGCACTTATCCAGGGAGGTGTGACTGGCTTTTGGAAAAAATAATGGGCCTGATGATGAACTTTTCAAAACTTAACACTGGAAAATCCTACTCAGTGGAAAGAATTCAAATTTTCACATGTCTATAAATATATTAAACACCAGCAGAGGTGGTAAATAAATTTCATTATATCCCTTCAATACCATATTATATCATCATTAAAAATGCTTTTGAATGAAATGACATGTGTATGTGCTCAGGATATTATAGCAAAAAAAAAAAAAGAATAGGAAACTGTACTTGCTTCCTATTTTTATATAGCTAATTTGTTAATTTTAAGGCACAAATTTTAATGAATATATTCACTCAATAAACATTTCTTCATACACCCCAGATATTAACAGTAGTTGCTTCTGGATAGTAGGACCAAAGGTAATTTTTTATGCTGATCTAAAGTTTTCAAGATTTCTACGTTAAATATGTATTATTTTATCAACATAAAAACAGTAAATGTCTTGACTCAGCCAGACACCCAAACTATCATGTGATACACTCTTGATTAGTCACATGCAGACATGTTTTTAATTATGGAGCTTTCCCTGTGGGACTCTGGAGATGATCAAATACCACTTGCTCTACAGATGTGCCTTCATTGGCAACACGACCGACCAAGGTCACAGCACAAGCTCAAGGTTGCTGCAGACTAAAATCCAACCCTCTTCACTGCCATCCAGGCTCCGCTCACCACACCTCTACTGTACAGGAGATGTCACTGGGTTCCCTCTCCTTGAACTGCATTGCAGTCTCCATGGCCACAGAGGGAGATGGAAGGGGGAGGGGGGCATTGAAATGCAGCGATTCTCCTTTTGAAGGGAAAGGTTCACCTCTGACCAAAGATGGGACAATCAGATACAGCTTAGCCATTGAAACAAAGTTAAAAAACAAAAATAAAGTCACCTCATTCCAGACGGGATTGAGTTCATTATCAACTTTTTTTGTTTTCTTTTTCTCATCTGCAAATAAAAAATAAGAGATATCATCAATCAATCAGAAATATTCATAGAGCACGTACCATTCCTTAGTTCACTCAAACAGCATTTCCCCGAGGGCCCACGATGTGCCGGCATTTCCCTGTCCCCTGCCTAGGTAGGGGCTGTTGGAATCAAAGCGTTCCAAACTGAATGGCATTTTTTTGGTCTAAAACATTTTTCCCACACTCAAGTCTAGGGATGGGGTGCTCAAAATCATAGAAATATCACAATCCCCTGCCTCTCCTGCAGACCAAGATTACCCAGGGTGTCCGTGTCCCCAGCTTTTTTGTAGAAAGAAGCCAAACGAAGCTAACCTTTGGCGCACAGGTGGCACCATTTTATAAGTGAGGGCACCAAGACTCAAAGGAGTTAAGAAATGTGTCTGAGCAAGCTCGCCTGTGGCAGGGGTGCCCCAGGACCTGGAATTTCAGCTCTGAACCCCTGCTGCCTCTGCCTGTGATAAGACCCCAATACAGTTTACAGATTACGCTGGACTTCCTCCCACAGGCCTCTGCACAAAGTAATTCATACATAAACTCTTCCTAGGGGCCACAGAGAGCTGGGGGTTTCCTTTACCCCGACCCACCTTTTCTGAAGACTCAAGGTCTTCTCTCTCGGTGTGGAAGACTACTGTCTAGGACACCCTCCTAAGTCCACCTGGCGTTTAAGTTTTCTTGGATCAAAGTCCACAGAGCAGAGGCTTCTATTAGGCCTCTAAGTCTCCAGATCCGTACCAAAATAAAAGCTAATGTTTGAGTACCAAATGCTTTGTAAGCATTAGCTCATCTGTTTTCAGAAAACCTAAGTGTTTTCTCCTGTGTGTCTCTTTCACTATTACACAAAACACCACATGTATGGCCGGGGGCGGGGGTGTGGTGGGGCGGGGAGTCCCCCAGCAAGCAATTTTCTGGGACACCAGGTAAGTGTTGCAAAATGTAACTGCACTGTGGCACTGAGATAGCATCAGGGTTCACTGCTTAAGGGTTCAGTCCCACAAGAATGCCGCCCCTCCAAGGTCAGACACCAAAAGCAAAGCCAGGTTGTCACCTGTGCTTCTGACATGCTGACATTCTGGCAATCAATCTGAGGTTTTTATGACCCCTTCCTGGGTTCAATTACTTTTCTAGAGCACACCACGGAACGCAGGAAAACACTCACGTTTACCAGTGTATTAAAGGCTGTGATAAAGGATACGATCAACAGCCAGGTGAGAAACACAGAGCAAGGCCTGGGGGGTCCTGAGCTTCTGCCCACATGGAGTTAGGGTGCACCACCCTCCCACTGTGTGGATGTGTTCCCTTACCTGGAAGCTCTCCAAACCCCATACCTTTGGGACTTTATGAAGGCTTCATCATGTAAGCATGACCAATTATTAACTCCGTTTTCACACCTTCTCTCCAACCAGAGGAGTGGGGGGTGGGGGTGAACATTCCAGGCTTCTAATTCCAGCTTGGTCTTTCTGGTGACCAGCCCTGCCCCAGGAGTCCACCCGGAGTTGCCTCATGAGAACAAAAGGTGCTCCTAGTGCTTTTTAGGAACTAGCAAGGGTTTTAGGGGTCCTGTGTCAGGGACAGGGTCCAAGACCAGCTATCAGGACAAGATATGCCTTACGCTTTAATCACCCAGGGAATCACAAGGGGTTTTGGAGCTCTGTGCCAGGAGTGGGGTTGGAAGAGACCAACACATATATTTTCTACGGCTCACTATTCTTCTTTAGAACCCTAGGAGGTATGTATAATTATTTTCATCCCCCTTTCATAGCCAAGGAGACTGAGAAGCTGAGTGACGCATTCAAAGTCACCCAGTTAGTCAGTGGCCGGGCTAGTTGTGAACCCAGGTAGTCTCCCATTGGTGGCCGCACTTTGAACCATTCCTCAGCTTCCCCTCTACTAACATGAACGTAGGAGGCAGCGTGTTTCGTTAGGCCGAATGTCACATTGCTAAGGCTCCCAACACACACCAGCAGTGGGACTAACTACCTCATTCTTCCACGACCTCAGCATAGCAAAGCCATGAATCATCACCCTCCCTCTGCTAAGCAGGAATTTTTCCACTTGAGTGGGCTCCCACAGCCTCACTGGCTTCCCTTTTCAAACTGCAGCACGACCCTACTCATGGGCTTGTGCCTGGACCTGCACAACTTAGCTCTGACTGTGGTCTCTCTATGCGGCCTCCACAGTCCCTCCCTGGATCTGACTCTGATGTCACCCAGCAGCTGTCCCGATTTCCTCTCCCACACTTCCATATTGAGGCCCCTTGCCCCTCCCCTCGTCTGACAGAAACCTCTCAATCTTCCTCTCTGGTTACAGTACCAGAAGTATACTTGAGAGAAACGGGATCCGTGCAAAGGATCTTTAAACTGACGGAGCTGGACAAAATGACTTCTTATCCACAATTACGCCAGCTTCCTCTAAACAACCACCGCCAGGCGCCAGGCTGTGCTTTCCACTGCGTGTCTCTAAATCCTTAAGACGACCCTGCAAGGTCCTCATTTTACAGACAAGGAATTGAGAGAAGCTGGTTCACTGATCTAAGGTCACATAGCAAAAGAGAAAACAAAGCAGAATCTGAACCTACATCTTTTTGGCTCCAGACCTGAGGGAGTGTTTGCTACCACACCACAGCGACTCACTGGAAGCTACCAGAAACATCATATACAGGACGCATAAAATGAGACACTCAATCAAAGTACTGGTTTTAATGTCTAGTTTAATACCTATTACTGTAATTACTTAATTAATGACTGTGCTATAAACTCAGTAAAGAATTGTATTTTTTTAAGTCCCTGTTGTATCCTCAGTACAAAAAGTGATGCCTGGAATAAAATAGTTCCTCAACAAACTACTGGTAAATGAATGACTGAGTGAATTGTCGCATAGCAGGAACTCGATAAACTCATAATAAGAAATAAGGGAGGGGAGAAGATACATAAATATATGTGTGATAGGCTTGGCATCCTGGGCAATGGCCATAGGGAAGTCCAAGGTCAGGTTTCAGGGCATTCTGAGACTCTCTAAGACTTTTTGCTCTAACACACAAAATATTAATTACACCTGTGAGTTTTGGGGAGCGAGAGTTTATTGCTCTCATCAGATTCTCAAATGAGGTAGTCACCTTGACAAAGGTTAGGAATTCCTACTTTCTACAGTAGGAAATGACACTGTTAATCTCCCTCCACTCTCCACTGCCCTTGCTGCCATAACCAGGGTGGGGTGGTTAGAGAATCGTGTCAGGAGGGAGTGAATCTGGACCCTGAGATCATGGCAGACCTTTAAGAGAAAAGACAGGCTATTGCAAGAGAACCAGCAAGTAAGTAAAGCAAGGAGAAGGCAGCAAATGATTTTCAGAAATTGGGCGCAGGGGCTCACGGTGCTGCTCGAGTCAATGAAGGATGGTATTGAAGCCAAATTTCCCTCCCCAAGAATCCAGGCAGGGAGCTACGGTAGGGGCAACGTTGCCAGAGAGGTCGAGGAACGAGGCAGCACTTGCTCGTCTGAACTGAATCCCACGCCCGGGTGCTGAGCTGGGGATCACAGCAGGAGAAGAAGCACTGCAAGGCTACCTTGATGCCGAGGCTGGTATTACTGGCCCTCCCACCCTCTGTAGAGGCAGGAGTGGTGCAGAGTCAGCAGCTGAAGAGTGTGAAAAAGGTTCCTGTTTATTCACTCATTTTTCAAACACTTATTAAGAACCTACTGGGTGCTAGTAACTGGGGAAACAGAAGAGCGTAAGATAATGCCTGGTCTTGAAACAGGGCACAGATGGAGTGGATGAGCTACAGAACAGGGGAACCACACTAATCCTTATGCATGTTTTCACCAAGTAGCAAAAAGCCCCACTGTGCTCTTGCCTGTTTCATTCTCTTGATGGAGCTTCCAACATTTCCCATGACCCTGTTACACCAGGGTCAGTAATGAGAATAATGGCTGGCCAGGTCAGGCTAAGGGACCTCACAGCTCAGCCCACGGGAATGGTCCAGTGAGTAAGTTCTTACAAACCTTAATTCACATCTTCATTCTTCCATCCAACAAATACCTTTGAAATAACACTTGTCACGTGACAAGTGAGCTGGACACTGTGGGAGATATGAAGATACCAAGACACAGTTTCTGCCCTCAGGTGGTCCAGTGGGGATGTATCTGTGGCTAGGTAACTGATATAGACAAAAGGCTTCAGTTGTCATCAGAGGGATACAGGTGAAAACACAAATTCAGAAGAAGGGGAGGTAGTTAGGCTGTGAGCACCAGGTAAGGCCTCCCAGAGAAAGCAGAGGCTGCACTGGGAATCCGAAGGCCAAGGATGGATTAAATGTGGAGCTAGGAAGAAAAGGTCACTCCAGGTTGGGGGGAAATCAGGTGGGCGGGTCAGCCACGGAGGTGGAGAGAGCAGGTCACATCTGGGGACACTGCACAGCCCAGTTGGCTGGAACCAAGGGATGTGGAGGGGAGTAAAGGCAACCAGGCAGTGTGGAAAGGTTATGGTCACACTGTGAAGCCATGAATGACAGGCTAAGCTTCATCTGGCTTGTACAAGTCACTTAGGAAGGAGGATGTTAGAAACCAGACTTTATAACATCAAAAATTCATAATCCAGCAAAAAAAATCAAGCTGCCCAACAACTCTTCCAACATATGTTCCTGAACACGTGACTCCGTAGTGCACTGAGAACAAAGAGGACTGTTTGAGTCTAGGCAGATGTAGGTTGACCACAGACCAGGTGAAACTATTCAAGCGGAACTTCCTGCCACTGGCACACAATGTTCATGCTAATGGCACTGCCCTACAGGGGGCGCTCCCAGCCAGACATGCAGTAAATCCTTCACTTATTGCATTTAATCCTCCGAACAAGCCTGAGTGGTAAACTCCATTATTATCTGCTGTTTGCAGATGAGCAAAGCAAGCCCGAAATGATTAGGAGAATTGCCTAAAGCACAGAGCTAGGAGGTGTTAAAGAGGAAAACCACAGGCCCAAAATGGCATCACTCATGCTGAAAACCCCTGACACCAAACCTAGATTTAATACCTTATGGAACTGCAGTTTCAACCTCTCCCAGAAACATAAGCTTAATCACCCAGTCTGGAATGTCTGGTCAAGCACTAGTAATCTTAACAGATGGGCCCCAAAGAAGATCCATCCCCCGCTTCTCCCCAAAGAAGAGGCAATCTTCATGTTAAAAACCCTTCTGCTTCTCTTATCTCAAAGAAAAGATTTCTGCACATCAAAATAATCTTTTCTTTTTTGCTGTTAATAGCTCCCTTACACCATTCTTCCTATAAATACATTCTATTTTGTACAGCTCCTCAGAGAGCCCTTCTATATAGTTGCTAGATGTGCTGATTCCTGAATCACTTAATAAAGCCAGTTAGATCTTCAGATTTATGCACTTTAATTCATTTTTTTTTCACAGATGAAATGATCTAACTCGGGACTAGTCTGCTTCTAGACCCCAAGCACTGAATCAATGTACCTCTCATCTCCCTAGCTAATAGGGGAAGATTAGGTCTCTGGCATTAGCTCCTATCCTCCTGGAAAAAAACCAGTTCTCCCTTCTGGAGAATCCCTTCCAAGAAGGAGACTGATTTTTATCAAAGTGCGCACTCATTGCATTTTTGTTGAAAGCCTATTCTTACAGATAGACATGTCAGCAAAAAGAAAAAAAGGAAAGGAGATAAAAATTCCTTTTATAAAGTAGATAAATTACTTTCTTAGCAGCCAGAAGATCGCACATTTATGTTATTCAATTGTTCAATCGCACCTCTTTAAAAAAAGGTAGAAAGCGCAGGGACTAGACATCAGATCAAACGATGGAAAACTCCCCTTCTCGGTCTCACCCCTCCTCCTATTCCCACTCTAACTTCATTCAGATGACTGTTTCTTCCTAAAAGGAATTAAATACTTTCAGCCCAGAACATAACAACAGACTCAAGTACAGCATACACCCTCGACCAGCACTCCAGGCATTCTCTGGGACATTTCCTGTTTTCTGATTAGCTGTGCCTGCTTCTCTCCCAGTTCTGTGAAGGTCACCATCACAGTAATCGACCTGCATGCCAACTTCTGAGTAACGTTTCCCTGAGCACTGAACAAGCTCCCTTTGCCAAGCCACCATGCACCCTCTTACAAGGAACCATTTTCTTTGCTATTCACCTACCAGACAGTGTGTTGGGCACACACTGAAAAGACTCAGGAGACAGAGACACCGTGACTCCTAAGCCTGGGTTACTGTGAGGACCAGTGTGAGGGGTACTTTTATGTGTCGACTTGGCTAAGCTGTGGGGTCAGTTGTTTGGTCAAACACTAGTCTAGATGTTTCTATGAAGGCATTTCATAAATGTGATTAACATTTACAATCAAATTGTCTTCAAGTAAAACAGATAACTTTTCATAGTATGAGTGGGCCTCGTCCCAATAGTTTGAATGCCTTAAGAGCATAAACCGAGGTTCCCTGGAGAAGGAATTCTGCCTCAAGACTGTAACACAGAAATCCTGCCAGTTTTCAGCCTGTTACACTGCCCCACAATTTCCAGACTTGCCAGCCCCCTACAATCACACGAGCTATTTCCGTATCTCTCTTTTTCTGTGTCTCTCTGTCTCCCTGTCTCTCTTGGTCCCTGGGTCACACACATCCAAAAAGTCACCCACTATTTGGCTAAAATTTCACAGGCCTCCTCCCCAACCCCCACCCCCGAGGCTCATTCATGCGTGATTAACAGTTATTAAGTATAGCCCTGGCTGCTGTGGCTCAGTTGGTTGGGCATCATCCCACAAAGCAAAAGGTCACTGGTTCAACTCCAGGTCATGACATGTGTCTGGGTTTGAGGCCTGGTCCCTGGTTGGAGTGCTTGCAAGAGAACCAATGTTTCTCACACCTCCATGCTTCTCTCCTTCTCCTTCTCCCTGCCTTCCCCTCTCTCTAAAATAAATAAATAAAATCTTTTTTTTTAAGTTTATTAAGTACTCTGAACTAGTCAATGTTCCCAGTGTCTTCCATGGACTGTCTCATGTACTCTTTAAAACAATCCTAAAAAAGTAAATTCTATTATGATCATTCCCAGTTACAAAAGAGGAAACCAAGACACAGAGAGGTTAAGCAGTTTATCAGAGGTCACACAGCTAGTAAGTGGTAGAGCTCAGATCCAGACTGGCAGAGAGAGAGAGACACAAAGCAGTCTCCAAAGTTGGAAGATTAAGACCAGTGACTCCTTGAATACTGAAGCTGCATTTTATTAATATTGTTATTCTTTCCAAAGTGCCTACTACATAATAATTCCTCCATGATTTGAGTGCACTGGACTTCATAAGCTCATATAAGCATTATTACTAGAGTTGCTTTAACAGTTAAGCGAGAGGATGAACACCAAGTGCTTAGCACAGGGCCCAGCAGGCTCAAAAACAACAAGGGCTGTGACTTCTTATTGCAGTACCTGGGCAGCACCCCTTGTGGACCTGAGAGGATCTCCCAGGCGATGGAGCCCTTCCTGGAGGGCGGGGCCCCAGAGGCAGTGCTCAGAGGCACTGGGCACAGCCCTGGCGGAGCGCTTCTCCCCCTTGGCTTCGTTCCAGGCCTCTGAGGCCTGTCTGAGGCAGCCGGCATGTGGGCTGTGACTGCTTCTCCTTGGCAGTCAGCCTGGCAGCCACCAGCACCAGGGATAATTTCCGTAAGAACCAGGGAGGCTCTGGGAAGGGCCTGTAGGAGAGTCCTCTGTCCTCAGGACTTAGAGGGACCTGGGGGAGCTTGAAGACATGCGGCCCACCCAGGTCAAGCTGCCTGACACAGTATCTCTGCCTTTTTGTTTCCTGAACCTGGCTGCCCTCCTACCCCAGAAGAGGTTGCCAAACGTGTTCTAGGGTAAAGGCATTTTGGCCAAAAGGCAACCGTGATACAAAGCGAGGCTGTTTTCTGTACATTTGTGAAGCAGTCATTGATACTGCTGATAAACAGGGCCGCCGGGCAAAAAGGCAGGCAGGGTCACTGCTCCGCTTTCCGCACCCAGTGCCCCGCTGGCCTCTGGAGAGGCCCTTTCGGGCGTACAAACTCTTGAACCAAAACCAAATCCTCCAGGAGAACTGTGGTCAAGCTCAGTAGATCTGAGCGACCTGTACAGAATCTTCTTCCTAAAAGCTGACCCTGGGGAGTGGTCACGTTCCAGTCCTGCCTACTGCCCAGCTGCAGGTGGAGGAAGCCCAGGCAGGCCAGGCACCTGGATGGGCTGCCTCGGTGGACAACTGAACCACATGCCTCTTTGGTTCGTTCGTTTATTTTGCATGTGAGCATCCACTCTGTGGGGCGTGCTAAACACATTCACACCTAATCCTTGCAAAGGAGGTATCAGAAATCCCTGTTTGACAGATGAGGAAACTGAGGTTCTGGGATGTTAATTGACTTGCCCAAGACCCCGGCGCTAGTAAGTGGCA
>PVKM010049529.1:0-10932 GCA_004027735.1 Carollia perspicillata
GCTTTCTCTCTCCGCCACCTGCCTACTCCGCCCCTCTTACCGGTTGGGTTGAATGGTTGTCGACTTCCACATTTCAAATTCTCTGTGTTCTGGTTGTATTATTGTTTATAAATATTTGTTGTCCTTAATCTTGGTTGTGAGAGGAGGCACAGTGCTTCCACCTACGCCTCCATCTTGGCCGGAAGTGATAATGATTTTTTAAAAATCCCTATAGCACCTAGCATAGAACCGAATGTGTGAATGGTAAGCAGTAGCAGCAGCAGAAGGAGCAGTACTCCCAGCAGCAGAATCAGCCACAGCAGCATCAGCTAGGATTGTTGTTGGAGCAGCAGGTAGCAGCAACAGTAACAGCAGTAGCAATGGTATTAGGGCAGCAATAATAACAGGAACAGTAATTGTACTTCCAGCCTGTCCCTTCTTATCTGGTGCCTTATCTATTCATATACCAAGAAGACAGAGTCTCCAATACAAATAAGCACTGATACATAGGACTGGGCCAATAAGAAATTGAGCAAACCCTGCATGCTGAGGAAGCTCAAATGCTAATGAATGTTAAACACAGGGTTCGCCATAGCAGTCCTGTACAAAGGTAGCAGACAGAGAATCTCTGTGCTACTATTAAGAGAAGACACAAATGAAAGAAGCTAGTAGAATTCTGAATAGAATAGTGAACCTAATTCATTCAACAATTGAAGAGAATAGAATCCTAGGCACTTGTGCCCTCAAATCTCAACCCAAGTTAGAACTTTCTCTGACCCTCAAAACCACAACGTTTTAAGAGACTGCCATCCTCAATGTTCAAAGTCATGTTTCAGATGTCAGAAACACAGCAAAAAACCCAGATAACTAGTTGAAAGAGAGGACCAAGCTGGTACTGGGTAGTTTGGGGGGAATGACAAAGAGTTTGGTAGAGTGACCAAAGTGAAGCCAAGAAAATAAACTGAAAACACTGAAGGAATCCTCCATCCATCCTCACAAGCAAGGTTTTCTTTCTGTGCTGAAGATTTCAACAATTGTTGGAGAAAGTAACCAAGAGCATATTGGAATTTCCTCTATTTTGCACTTCTTTTTTACTCACAGCTTCCCTTGGGGAACATGGGAGAGGAAGTTTATTTAATAATATATACAAGAGTATAAGTTCAAAGAGAAACCAGTTACAATGAGCTAAACTCAGGTAAAGCTTGACTGTGAACCACATATAAAGAAACATTCTTCCAAGAAGAGCAATTCCAAAGGAGAAGACACATTCTCTGGTTAGTAAAGTTTTGCCCCACAGGGTGGGGCGAAAGTAGGTTCACAGTCGTGAATACACAAAACACAGAGTTTATTCTTGTATTATCATTTATTCATTATTGTATCATTTTCCACATGAAAAACTGCAAACCTACTTTTGCCAACCTGTGTATGTATGAAGACATCAGCATACCTGTCCAAATACAGGTATCCAGGACTCAGCACAGTCAAAGAAACAGAGCACATCAAAATGACGAAACACTGTGAGATGAACATACTAATGAAATAACTCAAAGGAATTAAAATAAAATATATCAAAAAATTAGCCCTGGCTGCTGTAGCTCGGTGGATTGAATGTGGGCCTCTGAATCAAAGGATCACGGTTCGATTCCCAGTCAGGGCACATGCCTGCGTTGCAGGCCATTTCCCAGTAGGGGATGCACAAGAGGCAACCATACATTGATGTTTCTCTCCCTTTCTCCTTCCCTTCCCCTCTAAAGATAAATAAATAAAATCTTTTAAAAAAATTATTGCTACTACCGGAGAGCATTTTTATTAATGTACAAATGAGGAACAACAATCTGCCCTTTGAGAACAAGCAAGTCCGAAGCTCTGTTTCCTACACAGGCCTGATGAACTCTCCGTAACCCAGAGCCTTCCTCTTTCTTCAGCAATAGGAAATGAGAGGGCACAGCGAGCCTTCTGTTTGGATAAATGACAAGAGGAGGAGCAGTTTTCGGTTTTTTACATTTATTTATCTTTAGAGGGGAAGGGAAGGAGAGAGGGAGAAAAGTATCAACATATGGTTGCCTCTCATGCATCCCCTGCAGGGAACTGGCCTGTGACCCAGGCATATGTCCTGACTGGGAATAGAACCACGGTTGTTTGGTTCACAGGCCTGCACTCAATCCACTGAGCTACACCAGCCAGGGCTGAGGAGCAGTTTTTCTGAGAGCTCTGTCAGCAGAAGAGCCGAAGGTTAGGAAGCCTGAGTCTCTCCTGCTCTGCAAGGGATACACAGGGACGATGGTCCAGGGAATGGTGCTAGAAGAAAAGTATCTGCAGAGCAAAATCTGTCATCTCTATCTCATCACCGCATCCCCAAAGTCAGTCTGTGCTCCCAGGTCTCAAAACTTCCCTTGGTCCACTCAAGAACCGATTTCCTGATTCTACATTCCTAACTTGGCTAAGTTCAGTATTTTCCGACAGGGGGCCTCAGCAAGGTAATGGAAAAATCCAGAATCTGGCAGCATCAAATGGGTATGTACTAGCAAATACCCATCTATGGCTGATAGTGAGCCAGGATGATTACATAACTTACAGTTATATATTCAATCTAGTAATATGCTTATCTCACAGCTCTTTCCTCATTGGTGAGAAAGGATTCCCCATTGCTTTTTGGTCCCACAGGAAACAGAAGCTCCTGCTGGGGGCAGGTAGGTAGTGGCGGGGCAGAGAGAATGGAGTAACCTAGGAGAAGCAGAGGCAACACTGTGGTGAGAGGAGACAGAGCTATGCCCCAGCCCTACCACACACACCCACTAATTATTTGAATGACAAGATTTGGAGTCAGTAGCTTGGGCTTGAGCAAAATGCTCATCCCTAAAAGAGACCTCATGCTAACCCACCAGACATTTTGTAAACTCTAAAGTACTCTGTAAATGTTACTTGTTATTTTTAGCATTGTTACCAATAAATAAATAACACCCTGACTCAACCATTTGCAAATTATATTTTACTCTAGGTGGTTTCTTCATTGGTCCGTGGAACACTTAATAATCATGTTAAATACTCTGCACAGAAATTCTAAATTAATCAATCAGTGAGGGTGGCAGGTAAAAAAAAAAAAAAAAAAAAACACTTCTAAGTGTTTATCCTTCTCATCAAGAAACATTATTTTCCATTAATAAGGAAAACACAACTCAGCTTGAAGTATTTGTATTTCACTGACTACCAATATTCAAGGCTATTCCAAGCAATCAGGAGTTGGTTTTTAAACTACAGCTGTATGACCTAGAGCGCTTTCAGAACAAACAAAAACTATGCTCCAAATAGTATTCCTACTTCTACCCAGAAAACACATTTCTAGCAGTTTTCAGATAGGAGTATTGCCCTCTCTTCCAGACACAAAGGTTCAGAAATATAAAGGGCTAGTTTCAGAGGCTAAAATATTGCACTATGTGATTCAGTACCAGACTCGGACAATGTAGGGATAATGTAAGTTCTGGCCACTCCTAAGATGTTCCAAGCCTTGATGGGCAGAATCTGAGGGGAAAGGGTAGTGGAAGGAAACTGCCATCTACATGCTAGAAACAATTGTACCTGCCCATATGCAGGACTTCAAATCTCTTTGGGGTGGGAGGGGTTTTTGTTTCGAAAAAGATATACAAACTCACCCTTGGTTATACCTACCAATTTTTGTTGAAGAATAATGTGAAATAACCTAAATGTCGATGTTTTGAATTTTTAAAATGTAAGTACTCTGCTTGGTACAGAAGATTTTAACTTGGGGTTGAGTTTGAGTGGTCTTAAGAGACATTTTTATCCTTTTTTTAAGAGGAAAATTATAGATTAAGGATAAGCTTCCCCTAGAGGCAGTGGATATTCTCAATCCTTGGATGAAACAGACTTAACTAAACCTAGGGACTGAGAAGGCCAACTTTACACAGGGAGGAAAGGAACTTTGTTCTCTCTCTGGGTCTTGGCAGAGGTATGCAGATTCTTGTGACTTAGATACTCAGAGCACACCAGGGTATGGTCAGCCAGCCTCTGCCACATAGAAGCCTGCAGGAAACTAGGCAGGCGAACATTAGAAAGGTACCTAAAGGGATCCTAGAGCTATGAGCTTTAAAGGTGGCAACTCTGCTATGGAGTGAATAGTATCTCCTAAAATTCATACATTGAAGCCCTAATCCTCAATATGATTATGTTTTGAGATAGGGCCTATAAGGAGGTAATTAAGGATAAAGAAGTCGTAAGGATAGGAATCTGATCAAAAAGGATTAGCATCCTTACAAGAACAAATGCTAGAGAGATTTCTCTCTCTCTGCCATCTGAAGCCATAGCAAAACTGCAGTTGTCTATTAGTCAGTAAGAGAGCTCTCGCTGGGAACTGAATCTACCAGCACCTTGATCTTGGATTTTTCAGCCTTCAGAACTGTGAGAAAATAAATTTCTGTTGTTTAAGCCGCCCAATCTATGCTATTTTGTCATAGCATAGTAACTGTTCCAGGATACTGTTTTTGAGATTAAAAATACTGTACGAAGTTCATTTATCTCACCAAAAATAACAGCAAGAATTTCTCTATTTTTCCTATATAAATAACAAAATTCCTATTTTTTTCAGGTAATTCTTACAAATCAAGACAGGCAATGAATGTATCATGCACAGAAAACAAGCAAATACTTGGCCCCTGATTCTGTCTGGATCATGAAACAAAAGTGTTCAATGTACATCTGCTGGAAAGCTTATGATTCAGTTAAGACATAAATTCAACAGAGGAATGCAAATAACAACCAGATATGGGAAAAAATTGATTGCTTTCTATTCAAATGTAATTTTCTCTTCATATTCACTTAATGTGACAAAACCTACACAGAAGTCTCTGTTCAGTGAACTCAGAGGTTTTCTACCAGTAGGTAACTTCCTCACTGACCATTAGAGATCTTTTAAAGTAAAAAAACATACCCTGGCTGGTGTAGCTCAGTGGATTGAGCATGGGCCTGTGAAGCAAAGGCTCACCGGTTCAATTCCCAGTCAGGGCAAGGCACATGCCTGGGTTGCAGGCCAGGCCCCTGTCTGTAGGAGACACATGAGAGGCAACCACACATTGATGTTTCTCTCCCACTCTTTCTCCTTCCCTTCCCCTCTCTCTAAAAATAAATAAATAAAATATTTTAAAAAAATAAAATAACAAAACAAAGAAACAACCTCATAGACACAGACAACAGTATGGTAATTGCCAGAAGGAAAGGAGGGTGGAGGAGGTAGAAGAGGGTAACGAGGTTATAAATGGTGACAGAAAGAGACTGGAGTTTGGGTGGTGAACACATAATAAAATATATGAGTGGCTTATTATAGAATTGTGCACCTAAAACACATATAATTTTATTAACCAATGACACCCTAACACATTCAATTAAAAATAAATAAATAAGAAAAATCGTAATTCATTTAAACTGAAAAACAAAACCAAAAAATTCAACCTACTTCTCCATCCCCTCTGGCAACCATCAGTCTGTTCAGTGTCTATTGAGCATGGTTTTTTAATTAGTTATTTTACAGTCCTAATATATGGTATTTATCTTTCTCTGACTTATTTCACTTAGCATAATGCCTTTCAGATTCATCCATGCTGTCACAAATGGCAAAGTATCATTCATTTTTATGGTAAATAATATTCCATTGTGTGTGTGTATATATCACATTTTATTTACCCACTAATCTATCCATGAACTCTTACACCGTTTCTATATCTTGTCTATTGTAAGTAATGCTGTACTAAACATCAGGGTGCCCATATCTCTTTTGAGTTACGGTTTTCATATTTTCCAGCTAAATACCCAGAAGTAGAATTGCTGGATCACATGGTAGTTCTGTTTTTAATTTTCTGAGGGACCTCTGCACCATTTTCCATACTGGCTGCACCAGTTTACGTTCCCACCAACAGTGCACAAATGTCCCCTTTCCTCTGCATTCTCACTAACACTTGTTATTTCTAGTCTTTTTGCTAATAGCCATTCTAGCAGGTGTGAGGTGATATCTCATTGTGGGTTTGATTTGCATTTCCCTGATGATTAGTGACATTGAGCACCTTTTCCTGTACCTGTTGGCCATCTGTGTGCTTCCTTTGGAAAAATGTTTCCTCAGATCTTCTGACGATTTTTCAATTGGATTTTTTTTGCTACTGAGTTATATAAATTATTTATATATTTTATGTATTTTGAATATGAGCCGCTTATCAATATATGATTTGTAAATATTTTCTCCTATTCAGTATGATGCCTTTTTATTTTGTTGATCATTCCCCTTTTCGTACAGAAGGTTTTTAGTTTGATGTAGTCCCACTTGTTTCGTTTTGCTTTTGTTGCTTTTGCCTTTGGTATCTGATTCAAAAAATCATCACCAAGACCTATGTCAAGGAGCTTACTGACTATGTTTTCTTCTAGAAGTTTTCTGGTTTTAGGTCTTACATTCAAGTCTTTAGTACATTTTGTATTAATTTCTATATGTAGTGTAAGATAGCAGTCTATTTGCATTTGTATGTGGCTGTCCAATTTTCCAAACATCATTAATTAAAAAGACTGTCCTTACCCCATTGTATATTATTGGCTCTTCTGTCATAAATTAATGACCATATACTGGTATATGTAACTTTATTTCTTGACTCTCTATTCTGTTTGATCTATGTGTCTGTTTTTATGCCAGTACTATACAGTTTTACTATAGCTTTGTAATATCATTTAAAATCAGGAATCATGATGCATTCAGCTTTGTTCTTCTTTCTCAAGACTGTTTTGGCTACTAGGAGTCTTTTATGGCTTCATAAAAAGATTTATGATCTTTTTTGCTCTATTTCCATAAAAATACCATTGGAATCTTTATAGAAATTGCATTGAGTCTGTAAATTACTTTGAATAGCAAGATTATTTTAATGATGTTAATTCTTCCAATCCATGTGCATGGAATATATTTTTATTTTTGTGTCTTCTTCACTTTCTTCCTTTAACATCTTATAGTTTTCAATATCAAGCTCACTCACCTCCTTGGTTAAATTTATTCCTAGGTATTTTTATCTCTTTTGATGTAATTGTAAAGAAAATTGTTTTCTTAATTTCTTTCTGATAGCTCATTATTAGTGCATAGAAACGAAACAGATTTCTGTACGTTAATTTCATACCCTGCAACTTTACTAAGTTTGTTTATTAGTTCTAACAGTTTTTATGAACTCTTTAGGATTTCTACATATAATATCATGTCATCTGCAAACAGTGACAATTTTACTTCTTCCCTTCCAATTCAGATGCATTTTCTTTTTTTTTTTTTAATTCTCACCTAAAGACATTTTTTCATTGTTATTTTAGAGAGAGGAAGGGAGGAAGAGAGAGAGAGAAACATCCATGTGAAAGAGAAACATACATCTGTTGCCTTCTCTTATGCACCCCAACCATGGATCGATCCCCAAACCCAGGTATATGCCCCAACTGGGAATTGAACCCATGACCTTTCGGTGTATGGAACATGCTCTAACCAACAGAGCCACACCACACAGAGTTCTTCCTTTTTCTTTCCTAATTACTCTGGCTGGAACTTCTAACTCTGTATTGAAGAAAAATGGCAAAAGTTAGCATCTTAATCTTCCTCCTGGACTTAGAAGAAAAGCTTTCATCTTTTCACCAATTGAATATGATGTTAGCTGGGGGCTTCTCATATATGACCTTTATTGTGTTTAGGTGCGTTCCCCTTATATCTGCCTTGTTAAGAGTTTTTATCATAAATGGATGTTGAAGTTTGTCAAATGTTCTTTCCGTATCTATTGAAATGATTATAAAATTTTTATCCTTCGTTTTGTTGATGTGGTGTATCACATTGACTCCCTTAATGTATATTGAAGCAGCTTTGCATCCCTGAAATCAATCCTACTTGATCATGGTGTATAATCATTTTATTGTTTTTATTTTTTAATTAATTTTAGAGAGAGAGGAGCAGGACAGAGAAAAATTGATTTGTTTTTTTCACTTACTGATGTATTCATTGGTTGATTCTTTTATTTACCCTGACTGATGTATTCATTGGTTCATTCTTATATGCACCCTGACTGGGGATCAAACCTACAACCTTGGTATATGAACACAATGCTCTAACCAACTGATCTACCTGGCCAGGGCATATATAATCCTTTTAATGTACTGTTGAATTTGGTTTGCTAATATTTTGTTGAGGATTTCTGCATCTATGTTCATCAGGGTATTGGCTTATACTATTCTTTTCTTGTGACATCTGTGTCTGGCTCAGGGTAATGCTGCCCTCATAAAATGAGTTTGGAAAAGTTACTTCCCCTGCTAATATCTGGAAGAATTTGTAAAGGATTGATACTCATTCCTCCTTGAATTTTGGTAGAATTCACCAGTGAAGCTGTCTGGTCCTGAACTTTTGTTTGCAGGATCAGGTTACTTTTTCTTTGTATTTTTTATTATTCCTTCACCTTAAATAGTCTTACTAATCCTGACCATCTAGCAGATCTTTCAGAAATTTAAATGCTTCACATGCTCCAGACACTGTGCTAGACAAGGGAAAACAATAACAAGTAAGATTTAGTCACTACCTTTAGAGAAAGATATTAAACCAATACCTTTCAGATATACAGACAATTCATGACAATTGTGACAAGAACTATCCTGCACATATAAGAACATCTATAGTCTCTGCCATGCTGTGCACAATTGAAGGGAGATTCTACTCTCTCTGTGGCACAGCATAATAAAAAACAGGGCAAGGCCAGGGTGGTAGTGGGTGGGGGCAGCCACGGCCTGAGGGAGATCAGACCACAACATGACAGACAAGCACCAGCATGGCAGCTTGATGAGGAGACTTGGAACACAAAACTGAAAGCCTCATAAGGGCAACAACCATCTCTCCCCTCTTTACTGCAACATCCCCAGCACCTAGCATCCCTTGGCACACAGTAGACACCCAATAACTTTTTTTTAGGTGGATGGGCACAAATAGCAAGACCCTAGGGGAAATCTCAGCTATAAATGGGGGATAATCTGAGGAGACTATAGTCTTATACTTCAGCGTATAAAAAGAGTTGCTATAAAGAGAGTATGAAAAGAAAGTGACACCTTATTACAATTCTCAGGGACATTCCAGTAACATTGATGGAAGATTTGTTTTGGGGACCATGTCAGAGCTCTGCAATACACACATTTTGCCTCTGTCCAAAAGCCATTTCCAAAGCTTCTAAGAGATCCAAAGTTTATTTTGGAAAAGAAGATCCAAAATTTCCTTTGGGAAACCACCTTCCACTATTCTTTAGTCATGTGGTTTCCATGGAATTGACTCCAACCCTAGCTCCAGGAGAATCCCTGATTGGCTTGCCAAGGAAACATGTTTAGTTGTCCTCTGGAATTGGTAGTGCAATGATATGAAACCACAAAGTAAGCCAGTAAAGCTAAAACCCAGATGAAACAAGCCTGGAAACAAACCCTATTAATAATATTTGAGCACTGAACCAAACCACACTGGAAGCTCAGCCTGCCTGCGGACTTTGTGTGAATCGATACATTCTCTCTTGTTTAAGGTACTGTAGACTGGATTTTCTAGCACTTGCAACCTAGACTAGAGAGCCCTAGTGGACGTATGCCTTGTTTGCCCTGGCCTCATGCTCTTCTGGGCTGAAGCAGGCAGGGTCACAGGAGCAGTGGATCTCCCGAACTTAAGCCTCTCTGCAAGGACTATTAGGATTTCTCTGGCAGGTCTCCACAGTCATCCTGCCAGCACCAAAGGTCCTGGGAGAGTTGCCTTTGCTCTTATGATTAAGGGCTCCAGCTTACAACCTGGCCTCCCTGCATCTGTTTCCTATGGCAGGAAGGCAAAACGCCCAATAGGAGATAGATGGGGAAATCCCTAGGTCTGAAGATCAGAGCTATTGATGCAATGACAGATTTCAGCTGTCTCCCTTTCTGGCTCACCTTCTCAGTATCACAGCTACTCAAAACCCAATAAAAAGGGGAACCTCTGGGGCTTGGTGGGATTAGATAGACAGGTAGCACAGCCCCTGAAGAAGGAGGGGCAGTTTTGACTCTTTTTCTACACTGCCCTGCAGCCCAAGATAGAGTGGCCATGGCCCTTTCCCTCAGGTCTCCATCACAGGTCTCCAGCACCCATCACACCCCTATTATTATAGGGTGCTATGAACTGAATTGTGTCTGCCAAAATTCATGTGCTGAAGCCCGAACCCCAGTAACACAGTATGTGGGCCTAATACTACCTAAAGGTTAAGTGGAGTCATAATGGTGGGTCCTAATAAAAGACAAAAACTTACAGAAGCTCTCTCTCTCCCCAGACACACACGTCAAGGAGGAGAGGCCACTGAGGATGTATCAAGAAGGAGACTGTTCGCAGGCCAGGAAGAGAGTTCTCATCCGACACCAAATCAGCCAGAATACTGATCATGGCTGATCAATACTGATCAATTTCTAGATTCCAGAACTGTGAGAAAATAAATTTCCATTGGTTAAGCCACCTGGTCTATGGAATTGTGCAGTAACAGCCTGAGCAGACTAATAAACAGGAGACGATAGTCACCTAAAACCAAGGGGAGCAAACTGTGTAATAAGGTTGTACGAAGAGCCAATGCCATCTTAACGTGCATTGAAAAGAAAATCATTTACTGTTGGTGGACAATAATTGACATTTTCACTCCACCACACTTAAGAACAATCAGAGGGCCAACCAGAACGGGGAGTCCCCATGGAGGAAAACCTGAACTTACTAGCTGGGAAAAAAGGAGGTAACAGTTTTCAAACAGCAAAAGGGTGTCAGGTTGAAGAGCCAGCTAACCTTGTTCCGGGTACCTAAAAACCTGGAGGACCAATGGAGAAGGAAAAGGTAAAGCTGGTTTCCTTCTCCAGATTGAGAAGCGGAAGCTAAATAAGCATCTCTCAGCAATAGCCAGCAAGGAATTCTCATTGTGC
>PVKM010049530.1:0-10944 GCA_004027735.1 Carollia perspicillata
ATATTTCTTATCCCTTTAAAACTTCACCAGTCAAACTTCCTGTATCTATTAAAAAAATTGCTATGCACTGTGGTAAGAGTTTCAAGGAAATTGCAGTTTAAAAAAATTGACTGAAAGACACTGTCAGCTTAGGTTCTTCAATTTGCTGAATTAAGAAAGATGATTGACCTACTTTTTTCTTGGTTTTTAACCTAGCATACGATTAATGTTTCCCTTAGCCAATAATCACAGGGAAAACTGAAAAGAAAGTTGACTGATGTTTTTGACGTTTCCAACGTGAACACAACTTTCATTCTGTAACAGTCCAAAGGGCCCCCGGTGAATCGGACGGAGAAGGGCACGCTCGTGACCCGCACTGGGGCGGGGGCTTAGGCAGACTTTCCGCACGCCCCATCACAAAACCTGTCGTGTCTTGCACAGGGTCTGCCCCGAAGAGGCGGTGAGATGGGGTGAATCATTCGAGAAACTGCTTTCCCATAAAGGTTAGTGGTATTTTTCCCAAATACTTACTCCTTAATGGAAAATTATAAAAAGTATGTGTGTAACTACACAGCAGAGGCTGTAATAAAGATTGAGTCTGGTTGATAACTCACGGCAATCTGAGTTTCGGATCAACAGAAATAACTAAATAATGTAAGAGTCCACTAATGGAAAATAGTTTTAAATTAGTCTTATTTTATTACGAATCACTTATTGTGGTTGAAATAGTATTTCTTTGTGCTGTGGTGAATAGTTTCAAATTTTTAACATTTTTTTATTTTTGAATGAGACCTTTGGTTTTATGAAACTCCAGATATAGCTGTGTTATTTTTATTGCTAAGGGGCTGGAATTTAAAATAATTCCTTTAATGGACATTCAGGAAACCCTCATGAAAATGGTTTCCTTTAATTTTATAAATTCTTTACTCTTCACGTCTATCATCTGTTGACCTGAGTCAGAACTTTGCAAAAGTGAAGAATCAGGTGGGTCAGTTAAGGCAGAGCTTGGCAGAGGAGATGGGGGGTTGGGACTAATGCTGCGTCCCCTCTTGCCTGTCTCACACTAACACAGCACAGAGGACGGCCAGAGGAGGGGCTATAGGGCCGGTTCACAAACCGCAGCAGGGGAGCGAGCTCCCTCCGTCTTCCCTCAGTCCCGGAGGTCTTCCAGGTAGCAGAACCACCGGAGCTACACTGAACTGCTGTGTAGCAATGGGGCTGGGCAACCACAGGGTTCCTGGTCTGCTACATTGGCCCAGGCGGAGTCTGCCTCGGAAGCCACGCTTTATCACTGCCAAGGGTCCACACACTTCCTGGGGCCCACAGCCTTCACCGATATCTCAGAGTTTTCCTGCTCTTACCTCTCACCCTTTGAAACCAGAACCCTACCCAGCAATTCCCCCAGTGAAGCTAACCAGGCTGCTCTAAGACTGTTCATGGCATTGGGGGTGGGGTTCGCATCCTAGGGTGTCAACTGGAAGAAGGGGTTCTTATTTGGGGGGCAGCTGGGAAAGCCATCATTCAGCCTCAACAACTGCATTCCATTTGGTGAAACCCTGCCTTCCCTTGTCTGTCTTCGTTTTCTGCGTGTCTTCTCCTCCTCAATTGTCTAGCCCTGTGTAAGGCCTTGGTGACAGGTTCAGGTTCCCTTGAATTTAGTGACTTAAAAATCCTATTTCTGCATTTCCATTCCAGAAAATTTTCCCTCTTCCAATGAGAACAGATTCAGCCTCTGAATTGTAATATTGACTCAGAGAAAGAAAAGTGTATAGAGAAACCAAGACTTAAATTTAGGCGAGGATGTAATCAATGGAGATGAAGGGTAGCAGTGAGAAGGGATGTTCATGCTGAGAAAATACGGCTCGTTACTCTTTCCTCCTTATTTCCCTGCTACTTCATACTCGGTTACTTAATACTCTATCACTCCCTTTGGAGAAGAGTAAGGTAAATAGTTTTCCTCAATTACTCACTTTCCTTCACTCCCATATCCAATCATTTCCGAACAGGAGCTAAATTCTTGCCAAATATATGTCAAACCCAGCCCACCCTCACTAGTTCCGCCACCACTGAACTTACCAGTTAAAGCTCATCACAGCAACCTGCCCAAAACTTGCTTCTATAAGTTGTGCCCGCCAAATTCACTTTGTTAACATTTTTTCCAATTATTTCCAATATTTCGGCACATCCCACCCTTTAGCAAGGGGAGAAAGTACAGTGGAATTCAGTTATCTGTAACTTGACTGGCTATTATAAGGAAGATATCTTTTCAGCTGTGAATCACCTAACCCAGCACATGTCACCGGGTAAATATTAAGAAATATTAGGTGCTCAACTAACACAACCAACTTTGTCTGAGGAAAAGTTAGTCCAGGGTCCCTTTGAGCTTTCAGTTCCGGTTCTCTCCTGCCCGGTAGGCGTGTCTGATCTCATTAAGCTTCCTAATCACTCTGACCCTCGGCCTCCTCTCTGGTAAAGGGGGACAACCAGATCTTTAGCTCCAATGGAAACCGATTTCTGTCAGGATTAATGAGATGGCCAATAAGATGTCAATGACCAATGATAGCGTGACACTGCACAAATGTAAATATTTACTGCTCTTAGGACAAATAGCAACAATTAATATTAATTACTACTTTCTGTCCCCCAGTCCACTCCTCACTGGATAAACATCATGGACAGGGCTACACCTCAGTTTTCATAAATACATAGGCTGGATTTCTTCCCATAACTCAATAAATGGGTGCATAATCATTTCATTATACTTTCACAACCCATTCAGAGAGAAGAAAAGTTAGCAATGGTACTTAGCCCTACAGAATACCCTCTCCCAGCAGTCGATAATCATCCTACTTTGTAAGTGGTCAAAACCAAACAGAAAAGAATAAATAAATCTGTTCTTTTTCACCAGTGAAAATACTAAAGAGCTGTGACAGGCAGCACTTGGAATTGAGAGCGGGGTAACACAAAGAACACGAAACAGCACTGACCCACTTGGACGCTACCATCAGCACTCGTGATCGAAGTGCTAATTAAATTATATTGAATTCACCCCCAAATTATGGACTGGTGTGCTTTTAATGAGTCCTCAAAAATCCAATGATTTCAACTGCACAGCTTATTGTAACATTCAATTATCGAGCTTAAAATAATCAGCTAAAATAGTCTCTTGGTGGCAATGGTTGAATTCAGTTGATTTCTACTAACTTGACTCTAGGCCGAAGGGGGGAAAAACGAGGAAAGATCTTATATTTGTGTATGTCCACACACACCCATACACACGCTTCTAGAAAGGCCTGGCTCTATCAAATTTTATAGGATTTCCCTTTGGTTAAGTAACTCTCAAATTCTGTGTGTTGTATCTATAAAAAGTAAATGGAAGTTGTATTAAATTTAGTCAAATGGGGCAGGAAACGATAAACAAAATAAAATTTGAGTATTCAGTTTGACGAAAGGGCTGTTAAAACCTCTAGAGACTGATTATTTGCATCCTTAGAAAGGGAGCCGCAGAAGAGACGGTTCTGACTCTAGATTTTAGGGGGTTCATCAGAATTCACCATCTGGACAAGGAGAAAAAGAGAACATCCGAGCAGAGGGCCAACGCAGGCATGGGGAACTCACCAACGCAATGGATTTGGGGAACTGTTAGAAAGTGACTCCTTGCTGTGCCACAAAATTTGAAAAAAGGTGGCTTAGAGTAAGAGACAGTAGACCAATGAGACTGGCAAAGAGGGGGGACGGTTTTGCTGTGAAAGCCCCCAAAATCCATGCAGTTCTTTTTTTTTTTTGCATTTTCACGAATTTACTCAAATTTCAGTCTTAGCATGTCATTTAATTCTTTTAAATTTCAGAAAATACACTAGGTAAAACTCCAAGGAAATCTGAACAATATATGGACTTTAATAACAATAATGTATCAGTATTTCATAGTAGCCGGGAAATGAATGTGGGGTGCATGTCAACTGTACTATCTCACCTTCTCTATTAATCTAAATCTGCTCTAAAATGAGTTTTCAAAGAATAATCTCAAACATATTACATAGTAAATTATTGGAACTCCTCAAAAATTTAACTGCTCTTCCCTTCATTTCTATGAAGATAGTAGAATAATTTTTTTCTGCCATCCTTGTTTACTGGCAAATTAGTCTATAACTGCAAAATGAATCATAAAAATCTGTCATTTAGCTATGTATATAATTGATAATTTCTAAATGTTGTTTAGTAAGGACAAAAAGCATGAATAAATAAAAAACTAACATCAGACCATATCTGCCTTTCATAGTCGGTTTCAAATGTAGTCACCAGTCTTCTCACTGACTGACTCTAAAAGTAAATGCTATCAGTACAAAGCTAAGTCAGTTAATTCCAATAAAATTATCTATATACATTATACTCATACATACATGTGTGTGTTATATATGTATATGTATATGGTTCTGTGTGAAACATCTCTGAAAGTAAAATACTGCTGCTGAATGTATATAACTTGGAAAACAACTGGCTAAATACATGGAAAATGCTCAAGAACTTGTGATGTGTGATGTGGGCTTTAGAAAACCACTGAAGGAGGTTATATATAGAGATGTGCGCAAGATTCCAACGGGCAAAAGAAAAGGTCGTTGTTGAGCAGAGGAAAGGGTACAAAAAGGACTTGAGAAATACGAGATTTGGGGACAACTTGAAAAAGCAAGCCGTTCACTTTCCCTGAGGCGGAGAGTAGTCAACAAACAGGCTGAAGATCAAGTTGGCACAACCTTTGGAGGAGTTTGTTAGGAAGCTACTTTACGGGTGAGGATGTAGAATTCTGGGTGTGTCATATGGACGACCTACAGGGCTGTTAGAAACATAAAAGCCAACCTCAAGGTCAGGGCTGTTTAGGAAAGAAAATGGATGAACTTGGTGACTGAATGTGTGTGTGTGTTGTAAAGTGAGGTGAGGAAGAAATAAGAGACGAAAAAAGATAGGATGAGGCAAAGACCCCCAGGTTTTGTTCTATAATAAAGGAAGATGATGGTACCTTTTCTAGATGAGAATTAGAGGCAAAACAATGTGTTTGAGAAGGTACCTGGTTGGCGTTTGAATTGACTTAGTTGCCGGCAGCTTAACCAGAAGCTCTGCAGGGTTGGGAGGCACGCACTTAGAACAGGAAGAGGGTTTGATTACGGATGGAGATGCTCTAACCATCTCACACAGTTCCTAAGGGACACGAAACAGGATCTCCTGTGAAGGGCGTCCCCATCAACACAGCATCTTCCCGCCACGACAGAACTGCACACTGCACACCCTCCCCGCATACTCCCCCACGCATGGCGGAGAACTCCCATATCTTCGCATGTTCACCAATGACGATTTGCTTGGACTTTCTGCACCCTGAATACTGAGCTTAATTCTGAGAAGAATGTACCATAGGTGAGACAGAAGTAAAATGCGTATGTGTCATTTCACCCCTTCATTGGACAGTACGAACTAATCAGACTGTGGAAAGTACTTACGACTGACATTGGCCACAAGCGTATGCGTGCTTCTGCTTGGAGGAGGGAAATGAGCACTTCTTTTAAAGTGGCTCTTCCTAATTTTCAGTTAGCAATTTTCTGCAAGATAAGGGATTCTCATGTTCTGAGAAAATAAATTTCTGAATCAAGCTAACCCATCGTAAGCACCCAATTCTCTAATTATCCAAATGATAAAAATAAGTAAAATCCACATCAAATTATAAATGAATTGCATATACAAATTAGCATTGCAGAAGTAGCAGCAGATTAAGAGCTACGATGCCCAACATCTGAAGGGGAACAACTCAACCCGGAGCTGAAGGCGTGAGGCCACAGGTGGGCTTCCAACTTCAGAGTCGCACGACTTCTGTTCCATTTGGTCTCCTGGCATCAGAAAACTACTCCAGCAGTTGCCGGAGCTTCCACTTTGAAACATGCGATTCCAAGCATTTCATCCTGACCTTGGGTTCTAACGGGAGGCTTTGGCAGCTGCATTTACCACTGCTGCTGTCTGAAGACCTGCTCCGTAAGTGACAGCCTCCGAGTGACAGATGGCTCTGCTGTGACTTGACTTAACGCAGCTGCCCAAAGTGAGGAAGAGAAACAGGAAGTAGCTAATGCGCTCAGACTATCTTGCACAACACGGCGTGTCACTTCTAAAAAGCAATTTACTTCAACTTTTAAACAAATGAACTCCTTCCTTATTCACCGTTAGTTGCTTCTTGAGTCAGTATTTATTCTTCTCCATCGCAGTCCTATGATGCCAACAGAGTCCATTCACTTAGAGCCCATCACTCAAGGTGACACTCTTAGCACCTGGCCCTTTTGCTAACACTGGTGCCGTGAGTTCCTTTTCAATGTCTGTATCAGTCAAATTCAAGGCTAACCATGGTGACAAAGGGCTTTGCACCATATTCTAGGCACAATGGCCAGCACACAGTCCACACTCATGCTTGGAGGACTAGCAAGGGACTATATTTTAAGTAGCATTTATGTTGTTTTCTGGAAGACTTCTATCTGCGTTCCACGCACTTTGATCAAACAGAGCATCACTCCTGCGATAGCCCTTTGTCAGCCCTTGGTATATATATGGCTGCCTTGTCTAACCACCTCCATGTCCCTCCATAGTCGGGACTTCACTGCTTTACAGCAGTTCATTGGTAAAGGTTCCATAATTTTATACAAAATAAACCTGGGTTCAAATCCCAGGGCTATCTTCTACTGGCTATAGAATTGCAAGCAACTTAACTCTCTGAACCTCAGTATTTCCATCTGTATAATGGGTATAATATGACCCACTCCGCAGGTCTGGTGTGGAAATTAAATGGAACTACACCCATCACAAGCATGGCGCAAAGTGCCAAGACCTTGCAAACCCTCCAAATTTCTAACTATTGTAATGAATATTGCATTTTCAGTATATGATACGGTCCTCAGGTTCATACTAGGTATTTCATACATTTTTAAAAGATAGATGAAAGAAGTTATTTTTAATAAATAAGGGCTAATTTCAGTTGCCTTGCACACGGATGATCCATTTTAGGTGTCAGTACAAAGACTTTCATTAAAACTGAGATTTATGAGTAAAAAAAGCGATGGAGAAGAATAAATCAGATCGTATCCTTCTAAAATTGTGATAATTATTAGTAAACTCACTTTAGGAACAACTTGGTGTTTAAAACCTCATCAGTCAGTGCTGATACACGATGCAGGGAAAGAAGAAATGAACACGTAACATTTTTTTTTCTTCACAGGGGTCTCAGTAACTCTGTCTCTGTGCCCCAACTGTAAGAGGGCAGGCATTTCATTTTGCCAACGTTGCTTCGATTTCCCTTTAGACAGCAACAGAGGAGCAAGTAGGAACAAAGCAGGAGTGCCTTTGCTGCGCCCCGCACCCTGAGCATCAGAACAATGACACCCTACCCGGTACGCGGAGGTCGGCAGAGCGCACAGTTCCACGTGACCGCTCCCCGTTCTTTTAATCAGAGTTCCTGGCACCTGATGCTCAGCATCGTGCCGCTGCCTTGCTCCCTGTGGCTTCCTAATTCCTAGCCGAGGAGCTCTTTCCAGAAATCCACACTGCAGCAGCCACCAGGCAAATACGAAATTTCAGGTTTCCGTTAAAAAAAAAAAAAGCAAAGCAGCTATCAGTTCTGAACATAATTATCGGGGCCAAACTGAGAGTTGTAGTTGTTTTAAAGAGCGTAAGCCCGTAGAAAGTGGATATTCGTTGGGAAGGAAAAGGACACAGTTTAGAAGTTTGAGAGTAAGGAAGTGTGAGTGTTTCGTTAAACAGTGGTTTTTCATTACACCAAAAATTGACCCGGAGGAAGCTTCTCAGGGACTTGTTTCTGTGAGTTCTGGTGGAGGCTGGGGCATGACGACGGAATGATTCGGCCGGGCTGCCGATCGCTGGCAGTGTGCCGGTTCTGCTTCTTCAGGCCCATACACTGTCCACACCTCTAACACTCCTTCAGGGTCGAATCAGGGCTGAAAGGCTCGTTTCACCACAGCCTCTGGTTTCCTTCTGAATCATTAAAGAAGAAGGAGGAAGAAAATAAATAAAAAGACAGCAATACAACCAGAGATTAGGCAACGAAGCCACCTTGCCAGGCACATAAACAGGACAGGAAGAAGCCTTGGAGCCGCTCGCAACCAGCCTCAGCGCCCAGGCCTGCCGGGGCCGGAGACGAACCGAGTGGAGTATTCGGCCGCTAAAGGAACAGGATCTCAACAGTAAGTGACTCGACCTGCTTTTGTGCAAGTGCAGGTACTGAAATACCGAGAGTGCGAGGAATTGTGGGGAACAAAACGAAACAGGAACACCCCAAAAACCAAGAACCCCGTGACGACTGCTGTGACAATAGACCCTGGCGGGTCCCGCCCACCTGACTTCCTCTGGTTCACTGTGACAGCGATTTTGGTTTACGAATATGAACACCAGAAAGAGATCGCTAACTGGACTCCAGAATGTATACACCCTTAGGTACTTAGGGAAAGTCTTCTCTGTCAAAATTCTTTGAAGAAACATGGTCCATTCATATTTCCCTGGGAGCTCCTGAGAAAAAGCCCCTGGCTCGGCCTGAAACATTAACCTCGAACACAACACACTGCGCTGGGAAGTGAGGAAAAGCACGGTTCAAGGGCACTCACACTGGTCCCGCCGGCTGCCTCCCAGAGAGGAGGGCCTGGCGGCTCATACAGGGGCCACTCAGCACCCGGGCCTCCTTCAGACGGTCAGGTTCCCCCAGGACTTCACTCCCCGACACCCAGTGACTGAGGACAAGTTCTGTGTCCCAAGCCAGACGCACGGTGCCTTCTCGAACTCTCGTTGAGCCTCTCGGGTGCTGGTCACGCTTGTTTCTTCCCTAGCACTGAACCACCACCCACAGCTGGTGCCCTGGGCCCATCTACGGGGGAAGAGAAACAGCACCACCTCCTGGGCGTCCCGGCAAAACAGAGACAGAGGGAGCCGTGGGCAGAAAGGGCCCGCGTGACGGTCATCACGCTGATGGCTAGGGCCGGCCCGTATCTGGTGCTGGGGGACTGCCCAGACGGTCACGGCATTTCTGACTGCTGGCGTCCTAACCAAGTTCCTGGACCTCTGATATATTCGAAAGGTTGCTCACAACATAAAAAAAGGGCAGGCCCTTCATGACAAAGAGGACAAGTTACACGGGAAGTAAATGGGGGTATGTACAGCATGATGTGAGGGTTGTATCTGTTTTCTGCGCCTGCTTTCACAATTTATAACAACTCTAGTGACTTAAAATGACAGATTTATTATCTTATCATTCTGCAGGTCCGAGGGCGGGACAGACCTCACGGGCGGGAGGGGCGGGGAGGCAGGAAACAGAACAAGGTGTCAACGGGCTATTTTCCTTTTTGGAGGGTGTAGGGGAGAATTCCCGTCAGAGTCATTTGGGCCAAGAACCCCATTCCGTTGCTGGCTCTGTGCCAAGTGCCGTTCCCACCTTCTAGAACCCACGGCGTTCTCTGGCTCATCGCCATCTTTTTCAACCGCCAAGGGCAGCAGCAGCCCCCACGTGGCGCCCCTCCGACCCACACCGCGGGCCCCCTCTTCCCCTATCAAACACGGGTCTGGATTGGCCCCACCTGGACAGAAGCACCCTCCCTCTCGAGCTGCTCCGCCGAGGTCACCGCGGCAAAGCCCCTTGTCCGCGGGAAGGTGGCGGGTGCCCAGGTTCTGGGGGCTGGGGCGTGGGCAGCTCTGGGGTCTGTGACCACGCCTGCCACGGCAAGGGCTGCTCCCAGAGCAAGACACGTTCCTAGGATGTCTTTGCTTGTTTCAAAAGTGAGACTGTGAGCAGCCGCACTTATCGGAAACCCAGTTTCCCGGTCTATGAAAAGGAATATAGGAGGGCACGTTCCAGGCCTCGTGGCAAATACTAAACACAGTCGGGAGTATAAACCGCACTTGGCCCTCAAGACCCCTCGATGTGTTCTAAACGCGAACCCCCCTGGGCATTGCCACGCGCCCACCGAAGAGATCCCTTCTTCTTGCTTCATTCTCTGTTGGACCGTTTATGTCACCAACAATCACTGACCACGGGACAGCGTTCTCCAGGGCTGCGGACGTAGGGAGTGACTGTAAGTGAAGAGGAGTTGAGTGGGCAAAGGCTAGAAATGGGGTTTTAAACAGGGAGATCCACAGCCCCGAGTACCAGAGTCTAGAAGTGGGGGTAGCTCTGGCGGAGCGGCTTCTCGGCTTTCTAGAATGGCCCCCACCCCCACCCCCACCCAGCCAGGGAGAGGCGCGGCTGAAGGACACCCAGAGCAAGGCCCAGAGTAGGGGGCACGCCAGCTCAGGTCTAAGACTGACCCCGGCCTCACTTCGGCTGCTGCGAAGATGGCAGCTGATCTCCGTGAGGACCTCGGGGGCACTGCTCTGCCCCAGAGAGGGGACAGGGCTGCTCTGCCAGCGCGTCCAGCCAGACGTCCACCTCACGTGGTGCGTCGTCTCAGCACTGATGTGCAGCGGGTCACCTGTGTCACTGCTTTTCTCGGCAGGTGGGCTGGAGACTTTCACCAGGTTTCTTAAAACCGAATTCAGTGAGGAAAACATCGAGTTTTGGAAGGCCTGCGAAGACTTCAAGAAAAGCAAAGACCCGCAACAGATTCCCTTCAAAGCACAAGCAATATATGAGAAGTTTATCCAGACGGATGCTCCACAAGAGGTAAAGATGGCTGGGAAAATGCGCGGCCGTTTGAAAGATTTTTGAAAGAATCAAGTCGGTACCTCCATCCACCCCACGGGGGAGGCGAGGGTTTTGATGGAGCCAACTGGGCTGGGCGTTCGCAGTTTGTCCGTACGAGCAGCAGGGGGTCTGCAATACAGCCGTGGAGAAAAGGCATCATGAAGCCACTCCTGGGGTTGCTTTTGTTCTAGACGGACAGCGGATGTGATCGCTTGCAGCGTTTAGATCAGTCCCTTATCTGCATCGCTCGTCTTAGC
>PVKM010049531.1:0-10926 GCA_004027735.1 Carollia perspicillata
AAAAAAAAGGAAAACTCATAACAAGTGGCTAGGTTTTAACAGGTGGCTAGAAATCCTCTGTTTGGAACTTTCTGGAATGTGGTCATCACCTTTTTATTCTAATTGCTGGTATCTTTTGCCTCCTGGCTCCACCATGCCAACCACATCACAACTCCTGTTGTCTTAGTTTAAAGTGCCCTCTTTTTTCCAACCTCTCTTCTACCTGTGACATACTTGGTTATTTTCAAGTCACCTTTTCTAGGGCTATTTTCCCTTTAATACTTCTTATCCATAAACTTGAGCCCTTGCTGCCCCTGTGAATTCTCCCATGTCCCACATCTGTTGCTTCTATATTGTACGTTTCTTGAGGGCAAGAAAAATAACCTTATTTTCCTTTGTCCCCAGCCTAGACCGATGCCTGGTACATAGCAAACCTGTAATCAGTGTTTGATGAGTAAGGATAGGAAGGCTTACAATTTGCATAGTGTTTGCTGGTCTAAGTAAGAAAAGATACTCTCAGTGTTCTTAAGAACCTTATTGTGCTTTTTATACTCTTTCATTTAATCTTCATGATGGCTTTGTGAAGTAGCTATTATTTTTATTCTTTCATACTTTGAGACTTTGAGGCTAAGAATGGTTAAAAAACTTATTCAGGCTATGCCACTAGTAAATATTGAAGCTAGAATTTACAGCCAGGTCTCTCTCAGTCAAGTGCCAGTTCTGTTTCCACTGCATCACATAAAGATGTCTTACCCACCTTTGTGTTTCCCATATTGCCTAGAACATTTCTTTGTGTGTGCATGACAGTGAATTAAGATTTTCTTTCAACTGAATAGTGTCAAAAGTGAGTCATTTCTATGCCAGGAACAATATCAGATTTGAAAGAATTAACACAGTGCTTAACATTTTTAGCTGGCGTTAGATTCTGTGCTAGGTACAGAGAAAATGAAAAGGAAGAGGTACAGGAGCTAGAATTGGAATAAGGGTCTTCAAGAACTTACTTTTTAGTTGTTAAGTTAGTGATGTAATTGTGGAAAATAGAGGTAAACATGAAAATATTCAGGTTACTGCTATGGAACATATTCCTTAAATGGGATTATAAAACTTGATTAAAATTCTCCTGTTCATCGGGGAAATAGTGTTTCAAATAGTGCTGTTACTTTTATAGGTAATGATGAAGATCACAAGCTCCTCTTACTGAAAGGCTTTTATAAAAATCATATTTGTCAAAAATCCCATAGATTAATCCCATAAATTACCAGTTTTATTATGAAATATATGGAAACTGTTATTGTATAATTCTTATTTAGGGTCGTTTAAACATTTCTAATCCAAGAAAAGTTTTACTCTATTGTGTGGAGAAAATTGAACATGATTAATTAGCTGGATTTTGGTCATTTGAAATTTCCAGGCTTAAAGTTTGGCAGTAGTCTAATAAAATTTTTCTTTTTTAAGAAAAAAGTAATGCTTTTTATCATGTAACCTTACCAAGTAAGTGCTCTATCCAGATCTAAAATAAGTAAATCATGTTGTCAGTATGCAAATTAGGGAGGATTTCAGTGGTATTACTATTATTTAAAATTTCTGCTGAATTCACATTAATATTTGATTGTATTGAAATGTAGTATTCTGGCTTAAGTTTCACTGTTTAGGCCTCCAAGTTAAAAAGAGAGTGTGAAAGATAATGATCTTTAGATATTAATAAAGATGCAGGGTTATAGGCCGAGGAGAAATAAACTGTAGAAAGTGCTAACCCTTCAGATTTACTTTTTAATTGCTGTTGTTCACTGTGATAATCATGTGTTCTTCTTCTTTTCTTCTTTTTTTAATAAAAGTCGGGCTCCTTTTGACCTGTGATCATCTATTCTTTTACGTTAATTTGTTTTACTCTTTCTAGGTGTGGTGCCCGTTTCTACTGAGCCATCTTCTTTTCTGTTGTTCATCTGGGAATTTAAAAACTAAGATTAGGACATATGTGAAGAAAGTCAGTTACGTTTAAAGGGATTTTAGAACAAGAAAATACTGATAAACTGAAAATACTGATAACATTTCTCTAATGTTAAAGTTAAAATAGCTAAAACAAAACAGTTCTACTAAAACAGTTACCTTATTTTACTTTACGTATAACCTTAGTTATCTATATAAACTTCCAAAATGAAGACTTGACTATTCAAGAGCAGTTAAACATTGTTACATAGAAATTGTCCCATTTTGCGTATATTTCCAAATTGATTGGATATAATCATTTTGCCTTCTTTATGTACTTTTGAAGTCTAAATAGATTTACTTTCCTTTTCCCTTTTTTTTAATGTCTGTCCAGCAAAAAAAGAATACCATACCTCCTGTTCAACTCTACTCTTGGCCACTTTGTGACAATTCAGTTTTAGATGCTGTCCTCAGTTTTAGCTGAGCTATAATCTTCTTATTTGTTCCAAACAACCTTATTTTCAATTATACCTAACTTAATCAAGGAGACAAAACCTCAGTTTCAAGAAAGGACCTTTGAAAAACAGACAATGTTTAATTTTAATAGATGAGGACAGGTAGATTTTTTTAGTCAAAACTGGCAGACAGTTTTCAAGGTGATTTTATTTTTCTTCGTCTGGTTTAGAAATTGAATTCCTTTACTTTTTTTCTTTTTTTCTCAGTTTTAGTAAAATAAATCAAGTTAATAGCTATTAAGAAAACAGATTTGTAAAAGCAGGGCCTTTAATGAAATTACTCCAGTTGACTTACATTCTCAAGCTATTTGAAATTTCTTTTTTTGTTCAGTTTCTTTTAGGATAGTTGTAATTTAAGTCAATAAGCTGTGGATGATGAAGGAAGGAATTTGTATCAATAGGTTTGGGGCTCTTATAACTGTTACTAAGAATGTGGAACAATAGGAAACATTTTTCAGTTTGACTTTATTCAAAGTTATTCATTACCTGAATGCTTAAGATTCATGCTGATACTGGTCTGATAATTTTCCCAAGAAGTTGTATTAATCCTGGGAAATCTATCATCTTAAATGATCTTAAAGTAGGATCCTCTATAAGAAAAAGTTGGTTTTGGAATTTCTGTTATTAGTTTTGGGGGTGGGGTTATTTTGTTAGGCATACTTTGAGTTACTTAATGAACAATACTGAATCCAGTTATTGGAAGAATTAAGTGTTTTAAACTTTGATTGTAAGAACTAGTTGCAGGAAGTTATAAGGGCGTTCCATAGGAAAAAGATTAGCTTTGCTGGCTTTGAAGACAGGCGATGGACGAGGCTATGTGGAAAGTAATACGAGCTGAGAGCAGCTGATTTACCCATAGCCGATTGCCAACGAGAAGGCAAGCTCTTGATCTTCTGTCAAGATGGCAGAGTAGATAAACACTGTGCTCGCCTCCTTCGTGACCATGTCAGAATTACTGCTAAATTATAGAACAGCCATTATTGAGACACACCTGAAGACTAGCTCAGCAGAAGTCCTATAACTGAGGATATGAAGAAGAAACCACAATGAGAATGGTAGAAGGAGCAGAGATGTGGAAGGGGCAGGTCCCTCACCCACAGTGTGACAATGAAGAATGGGAAGTGATATCTCAAATGTAGAAGTGCCCCCTAAGGAGTAAGGGCTTCCAGCCTCACACCAGGCTCCCAGCCTGGAATACCAGTGCTGTGAACACATCTGGCTGTGAAAACCTTTGGGGATTTTTCCCAGGTGAGACATTGGGTGACTGTAGACCCAGGAGTTCCTCTTGAGGGGCCCATACTCAGATTTGTTGGCTCAAAAACTCACTCTCTGGTCTCCAGTGCAGGGACACCAGCTTGAACACTGACTGCCAAGGTCATACGGGGCGGAACCGAATTAACTAGCTTAAGGGTGAGAGCTAGAGGGTCAGAGGTTAATATCACTCCCTTTGGGGAGAGAAGCAGGGACAAGTGCCATTGTTCCTTTGTTGAACCCCTCCCAGCAGCAGGCTCAGGGAGGCACCATTTCTAAGCTCTCCATTAACCTAACACCTTTCTCCCTGTCCTGGTAATTCCCTGAGAACCCGGCCCCACCCAACTCACAAGCCCAAACCAAGCCACTTCCAGCTTTTTTTTCCATGTAAGTGGCCTTCCTTGGCTCTTGTTGAGGACTTTTCTAAAGTCTCTCAAAAGTCTGCAAACCTCAGACAAGCTGCAGCTAGTCACGGCATGCCCTATACCTCTTGCTAAGTGACCACAAGCCCAGCACAAGCAACATCTGGCCTCAGCTTGCACTGTAACTCCCACCAGGTGGCCCCAAGCCTGGCGTAAGTTGTTGCCAGTGGTGGCTTGGGTTGTACCTTCAACTAAGAGGGCTGCAGGACTGGCATAAGAGGCAGCTGGCCTCAGCCCACATGGTAGTGCCCACCAAGGTGTCCCAAGTCTGTCGCTAGTGGCAGCCAGTCTCGGTTCATAGCATTGCCTTTCCCAAACAGCTCCAAGCCCAGCAAAACTGGCAACCAATCACAGATCACTTTGGAACTCCTACCAGATGGGCCTAAACTGAGCATAAACAGTGGCTGAACTTAGCCTGAACTGGAGCCCTGCCCAAGGGTCTCCAGAACTGACACATCTGGTAGCCAGTTTCAGACCACACCAGAGCACTGTGCAATAAGCTCTACAAATGACACACCCAAAGGGTGGATTCAGCTAGCACTACAGCCACTCTAAAGTGACTGTGCTTTGTGGGGTTAGCCACTGCACTGGAGCTTCTCCATTGTAGTCACAGCCAGTGTCACAGCCAGTCAGCCTGAGGGCCAGTCCCACCCACTGACATGCCCAGAGCAATCAAGGCTTGACCACAATAGGAGGGAGGGCACACAACCCACACAAGGGAAGCTCCTGGAGCACAGCTCAGATGAACAGAGAGACTGTGACACTGGGTCCTATAGGACGCCTACTACTTAAAGCCATTTTTCCAAGGCTGGAAGACATAGCAGACCTGCCTAATACTTAGAAACAAATACGGGGAGGCAGCCAAAATGAGGAGGCAAAGAAACAAATCCCAAATGAAAGAACAGGACAAAACACCATAAAAAGAACTAAATGAAATGGAGACAAGCAATCTATCAGATACAGAGTTCAAAACACGGGTTGTAAGGATGCTTAATGATCTTAGGGGAGGAGGAGATGAACTGAGTGAGAACTTACACAAAGAGATAGAAATCATAAAAAAGGAACCAGTCAGAAATGAGAAATACAGTAACTGAAATGAAGACTAAGTTAGAATCAACAGCAGATGAAACAGAGGATCCAGTCAGTGATCTGGAAAACAACATACCAGGATACATCTAATCAGAACAGCAAAAAATAAAAGAAGAAAACAAAATGAGGATAGTTTAAGGAAACTGTGGCACAATATCAAGTGAACTAGCATTCACATCATAGGGATACCAGAAGGAGGGGAGAGAGCATGGGATTGAAATCCTATTTGAACAAATAGTGACTGAAAGTTTTCTTAACCTGGTGATGGGAATAGACACACAAATCCACAGTTTGTCCCAAACATCATGAAACCAAAGTGTCCCACACCAAGGCACATCATAATTAAAATGACAAAGGTTAAAGATAGAGAATGTGCAGTATACCAAGAGAAAAGCAGTTGGTTATGTACAAAAGAGCTCCTATAAGACTATGAGCTGTTTTGTCAACACAAACTCTGTATGGCAGAAGAAATTGGCACAGCATGTTCAAAGCAATGAAAAGCACAGTCATACAGACAGATTATTCTATAAAGCAAGGCTGTAATTCAGAATTGAAGGAGAAATAAAGAGCTCTCCAGCTATTAAAATGCTAAAGAAGTTCATTAGTACTAAACCAATATTGCAAGAAATAATAATGAGACTTCCTTAAGTAGAAAATAAAATGATCAAAAATATTAATATCAGAAAGAAAAAAATCTCAGTGACAAAGTCAAACACTTAGTAAAAGTAGTGAGTTAATCAACTATAAAGCCAGTACAAAGGTTAAAAAGAAAGGTTGAAAAATCATGTGTAATTGCAACAATAAATTAAGGGATATATACATACACAGAAGAAGTTAAAAAATGACAAAAAGAGACGTAGAAGGGGTAATCTTAGAATGTATTTGAACTAAAACAACCATCAACATAAAATAGACAGCTATAAACATTGTTTGGTATATATGAAGCACATCACAAACCAGAACTCTACAAGAGATATACAAGGGGGACCAAAACAAAACCCTGGAATTTATTTATAAAAAATTGTGTATTTATTCTACATGTTTAAGCTTCAATCATCTTCAAAGTACTCTCCATTTGATATAATACACCTATCAAGACTTTTTTTCACTGCTCAAAACAGTTTTTGAACTTACCAATTTTGATGCCTTTTAGTGCTTCTATAATTTTTTTTTTATCCTCACCAACAACATTTATTTTTTCATTGTTTTTGGAGAGAGAGGAAGGCAGAAAGAGAAACACAACGCAGGAGAGAGAGAGAAGCATCAATTGATTCGTTGCCTCCCATAAACACCTGAATGGGGGATCAAACCCACAAACTAGTTATGTGCCCTAACCAGGAATTGAGCTTGCAAGAACTTGCAACCTTTTGGCAAAACCACAACCTTTTGGTATGGGGTGATGTGCCAAGCAATTGAGCCACCCCAGCCAGGGCTTCTGCCATTTTTTGTTTCACCTCTTCCACATTGGCAACACCTTTCCCTTTGAGGACTTTTTTTGTCTGGGAACACCAAAAAAGTTGCTTGGGGTAGAAACAAGTGAATAGGGAGGGAGGGGAACGGGGGTCAGGACATTTTTAGTCAAAAACTGAACAGTTGTGGTGGTGTGGCAGGTACATTTATAAATCACCTTTCATGAAATGGGCAAATAGGTTGAAAGAGTCTTCCAAAAAAATTCACTGAAGCTAAATGCAGCCTCTCATACAATGCTAGCCAGTACACTGATACAGATGGGTTCCTAGAATACTCATCTGGTAGGGAACCCTGTAATACAAGGGGCCCACCCTCCAGAAGATAATTCTGGGTTTTCTTGCTGGGAGTTGCCCCTCTTGCATAAAAAAAGGACCCAAACACAACACTGTAGAAAGTCATCAACATGGAAAAGAATATGAAAGGAGCTGAGGAGAACTACAAAAGCAATTGGAAAACAAATAGTAACATGCCAATATTTATAGACCTGGTAATAATATTTTCATTGTAAATGGGAAACCTATATATATATGCTGTCCACAAGAGACCAACTTACACAAAAAGACACATACTGGCTGAAAGTAAAAGGATGGGAAAAATATTTTATGCAAATATGAACAAAAATACCCCTGGGATTGCAATACTTACATCACACAAAATAAACTTCAAAACAAGGCTTCGAACAAGACAAAGACATTTCATAATGATAAAGGGATCAATCCAACAAGAGGGTATCATTCTTGTAAACATCTACTAACTCAACATAGGAGCAACTAAATATACAAGGCCTGTCCGGAAGGTATCCAGCCTTGTTATATGAAAAATAGAGACACTTACTGAAGAAGATACGAGATACAAGAAACATTGTACATATGCCAGTGATGCCTCAGTCCCCTTCAAAGTGCACACCTTCAGACCTCACACAGTTCTCCCATCGCCTTCAGCTGCCCCATTGTATTTTCCTGAGTCTCACCAACAGTCTGAAATCTCTTCCCTTTTGGAGGTGATTTTAGTTTTGGGAAAAGCCAGAAGTCACAGGGTGCCAAATCTGGGCTATAGGGGGCTGAGTCACCTGGGTGATTTGATGTTTTGCCAAAAAACTCTGCACAAGATGTCATCCGTGAGTGGGTGTGTTGTCGAGAGGAAGCTGCCAATCACCAGTTGCCCAGAGCTGTGGCCTTCTGATTCATCTGAATAGTTTCCATGGAGGAATGTTCAAGCTTAATGCAAAATTTGATGCAGATTCGTTGCTTTCCTCACCCAGTCATTTTGAATGTGAAGGCCACACAGTACACATGCTCACTCAGTGGCGCCTCCAGCCCTACTGACTAGTAAACGCATTGGTCCAAAATCTAGGGAACACAGACAAAGCAATTCTAACAGGGAAATGTATGGAATACAGGCCTACCTTCAGAAATAAGAAAAATGTCAAATAAAAATTGCAACCTTATTTTTTTGGGAACTCAAAAAAGAATAAAAGCCAAAGTGAGTAGAATGAAGGAAATAATAAACATCATAACAGAAATAGACAAAGTAGAGTAAAAAAATAGAACAGATCAATGTAACCAAGAGCTGGTTCTTTTAAAAGACAAAACTGATAAACCTTTAGCCAGACTCATGAAGAAGGTAAGAGAAAAGTCCAAAATAAATAAAATAATAAATGAAACAGGAGAAGCGACAACTGACACCACAGAAATAAAAAGGATTATAAGCAAATATTGTAGACAACTATATGTAAACAAATCAGACAACCTGGAAGAAGTAGATAAATTCATAGAAACATAAAAACTATTCCAAAACATTGAAGAGAAGGGAGAGCTTTCAACACATTTTATGCTGCCAGAATTACCCTGATTTCAAAATCAGACAATGACATAGTAAAAATATAAAATTATATATTTTATATAATTTCCTAAATTCCTCATGAACATACACAGAAAAATCTTCAACAAAGTATTATCAGATCAAATTCAGCAATACATTAAAAAGAGCACACACTATGATCAAGTGGGATTTATAACTGTGGTACAAGGTTGGTCCAATATCCACAAATCAATTAACATGGTAACACCACATAACCAATTGAAGGATAAAAATCATATAATTGTATAAATAGATGCTGGTAAAGCATTTGATAAAATTCAACATCCATTTATGATCAAAGCTCTCAGCAAAGTGGGAGTGAAGGGAACATACCCCAACAGCACAAAGGCCGTATGTGACAGACCCACAGCCACATACTCAGTGTTTTCTACCAGGGAAGCTCAGTTGCTTTCTCTCAGGGCTCAGTCATGTAGGTGACAGTATGCTTGCCTGACTGACTGCAGGGACCACAACTCCAGTTCCCCAGAAGTAAATCAGATGTCCATCATAAAGTACATTGTTTGCAGAGTATCTAGACAAAACAGCACAGTGTGATCAAGGTACTGAGCATGCAAAATATTTGTATCAGAATATTCTAAGAACTCAGTTTCCAGGTGCTAGTCAAGACCATTAAGGAAAACAGGTCCTTCTGAGAATGCACATGATTGGAACAACTCAAACTGTTGAGTTGACTCTTCCTGAACACCCAGTAAATGTATTCAGAAACACAATTTCTGGTCAGAAACACATGCAAAATGTTTTCCAGCTATAAATATTCTGCTAGTTCTATTTATAGTTATATATTAACTTTTATCTATATATAAAATTTTCCTAGTTATAACTGTATTTCAAATATGTTATTTTAGTAACTTGATTATTTGTAGTTAGCATTATCTTAGTTTCAAGTAAAAATACCTGTAATACTCCATAAATCAAGTCTAGCATTACTTTATAATATCATGGCTCTTCAAAATTTCACCAAGATAAACATTGTTTTGATTGAATTCACAGTTCAGACCAAGTATGTTGCGAAGAGTGAGGTTTCCAGGACTAGCTTTGCTGTTCCTAGTTTTTGTATAGACTGAAAGAGTCTGACACATTTTTTGTAGTTCATGTTCTTGCATGAATGTCAAAGACTTAATAGTGTTCAGAGATGACCTATCTCCATAATACTGTTTTAGCTCATTATTACCAATAGAATTCCTGATAGCATATTAAAAATTATCCTTTGGTTATTGAAATAATGATGAAATAATCATATGAAATATGCCTTTTAAATTCCTTATTACTATTTTATCATTTTTATTTTTTATTGTTTTTTTACTTTTTTAAATATATTTTTTTATTGTTATTCAAGTACAGTTTTCTGTCTTTTACTCCCATCCCAGTCCACCTCCCCAGTTCTCCCCACCTCCCTCCCATTTCCACCCCCCTTAGCTTTTGTCCATGTGTCCTTTATACTTGTTCTTATAATCCCTTCCCTTGTTCCCCTGAAGTTCCCTCCCCTCTCCCCTCTGGATACTGTCATCCTGTTTTCTATTTCAATGTCTTTGGTTGTATTTTGCTTGCTTGTTTGCTTTGTTGCTTATGTTCCTGTTAAAGGTGAGATCATGTGGTAGTTGTCTTTTACTGCCTGGCTTATTTTGCTTAGCATAATGCTTTCCAGTTCCATCCATGCTGTTGCAAAGGGTAGGAGCTCCTTCTTTCTTTCTGCTGCATAGAATTCCATTGTGTATATGTACCATAGTTTTTTGATCCATTCATTTACTGATGGGCACCTAGGTTGCTTCCAACGCTTGGCTATTGTAAATTGTGCTGCTATGAACATTGGGGTGCATAGGTTCTTTTGGACTGGTGTTTCAGGGTTCTTGGAATATAATCCTAGCAGTGGAATTGCTGGGTCAAAAGGCAGTTCCATTTTTAGTTTTCTGAGAAAATTCCATACTGTTTTCCATAGTGGTTGTACCAGTCTGCAATCCCACCAACAGTGAACTAGGGTCCCCTTTTCTCCACAACCTCTCCAACACTTGTTGTTTGTTGCTTTGTTTATAATGGCTATTCTTACGGGTATAAAGTGGTATCTCATTGTGGTTTTAATTTGCATTTCTCTGATGGCTAGCCATATTGAGCATCTTTTCACATGTCTCTGAATCCTCTGTATGTCCTTCTTGGAGAACTGCCTCTCCAAGTCCTTTGCCCATTTTTTAATTGGGTTGCTTGTCTTCTTGGAGTGGAGTCGTGTAAGTTCTTTGTATATTTTGGAGATTAAACCCTTGTCTGATGTATCATTGGCAAATATGTTTTCCCATATAGTTGGGTCTCTTTATTTTAATGCTGTTTTCTTTAGCTGTGCAGAAGCTTTTTATTTTAATGAGATCCCATTTGTTTATTCTTTCCTTTATATCCCTTACTCT
>PVKM010049532.1:0-10891 GCA_004027735.1 Carollia perspicillata
CATGAGCAAAGAACTACTGTGTCAGGAATAAAGGGTTATATATTATTTATTTGACTTTTTTATTATTGGTGCTTTTCTTCCATGGCGTGTGAAGTACTTTTTAAATATCCTCCTAGCAGTGCTGAAAATTCCTTTGTTATGTCAGTTCCTTCCTTCAGATGGGGAAAGTGAATGAACAGAGTAACATTTGTCAAAGGTCACGTTTCTCTGATTCTTACTTAGTGTAAGGGTATGACCCTGAGGCAACATGCAGCAGTAGATCATCCCAGCTCAGTTTCATCTACAGAGTCAACATGTGAACTCCGACTATGGTGTTTCATCTACAGAGTCATCTAGAGAGTGAACTCTAGCTATGGTGTTTGTAAACCATGGTTTAATCATGTAAACCATAACGTGATTAACTATATTGTGAAGGGTTGCAAGTACTTAAGGACCTTAAACAAATTCCAACCTCGTAGAAAATTACTGAGTCAGGAGTAATTTAGATAAGTAATTTGCTATCTTATGTAACTAAACCAATTTAAAAGACTGGTACATTTGGACTAGAACCAGAGCTGGACACACTGTTAAAAAATGCCTTTTTATGGAACATCTCTAATTCTGTTGTTATCTGCTGGTCAGTTCCTTTACCTGGGTAGAGAGCAGTGCATCCAGTAAATTAAATAAGATGGCTTCTTAGTTAAAATGTATGACATCCACATTCACTTCAAAATAACAAATGCTAAGTGAAATAAGCCAGGTAGCAAAAGACAAATACCATATGATCTCACCTATAAGTGGAACCTAATCAACAAAACACACAAGTGAGCAAAATATAACCAGAGACATTGAAATTAAGAACAAATTGACAGTAACAAGAGGGGAGGTGGGAGGGGATAATGAAGAGAAAAGAGGGAGGGGTTGTCAGGAACATGTATAAAGGACACGTGGACAAAACCGAAGGGGGATAGGGATCAAGGGTGGGAGGTGGGGATGGCTGGGGCAGAGGGGAGTCCTGGGGTGGGGGGAACGTAGACAACTGTAGTGAACAACAATAAAAAAAGAGAGAGAAAATAACAAATTCAGAAACACTTACTGGCTGGAAAATTGGTAGCGTTTAACTCTTCTTTCATAGCATAGTTTGGGGTTTGTTTTTTTCCCCAACAAAGGGAAAACAAACCTAGAGAAGAATGTTGATTAGCCAAGTTTGGGTGACATGCTCACCCCATTGGCTAATGAATCTCCTGCCAAAATAAACAGGCTGAAAATAACATGGATTTGAGAGTTGTAATAGAGGGAATATGATAGCAGAGGGGCCAAGCAGTACCCTAAGCTTAGGGAGTTTGCATCCCAAAGGAAAAGGAAGTTTTCTAGAGAAATAAACCATAGATAACCATTCAAACTATGAAGTGAAACTTCTGACCAGTAAAAGCCCTTTCACTGAAACTAAAGTATCACATTATGGACAAAGACATTGAAGTGTGGAAAATTAAATTGACTTAGAAAGTATGAGTCATAGTAGATGAAGGCATGGAAGGTTCTTACAGCACCTGTCACAGTCCTGTTTCATAAACACCAGCCTCAATAAACATTATTTGATGAGGATAACCAAAAATTATCTAGGTGATTAGCAGTGCAATCAGCAAACTAAATTAGATGGACTTCCTAGAAAAATACATCATGCATATTCATACAAAAATAATTAATTCAAGGGATTAATGACATTTCAAAAAGGGGTAACTAATTAGAAGGATAATTTAAAATATAATCTCATTAATGTTGATTAGTTTACAATTATTTAAAGAACAAGAGTATAGAAAGGAAATGAGAAATAGTAAGTAAAAGCTATAGGAAAATCAGCTAACAAAATACAGAAAAATATAGTATATGACATTTTCTCATTTCAAAATATCAGCCTTTCCTGCAAGAAACTAGAAATGTTAAAAATGCAGGAAAAGAATGGGAATAAAAATTTTACATTTCAAGGATGTCAATAATCTGTGTTCGGTTGCTAAAAAATAACCTCAATAATTATGGACAAAGCATAATTTTTGTTTTCCTCTCAAATAGGTGAAATTACCATAATGATGCAAATTATGGATGATTTAAACTATTAACAATATTGATCATTTATAACTATGTTTTCAATAAGATGCTGTCAGTGATTTACACAGCAACAATAAAAAGGGACATCTTTCAAAATCTATATTACATTTTATTTTATATCAGATTACAAAGAATTTACCTTTTCAACTCACTTTTGTCTTCAAACTAAATGGAAAATACACCAAAAACCTAAGTTTACTTCTTAAGTTTCATTAATAATGGTCCTTGATGCTAAAATATCTTTCAATGGGAATAGGAACAAAAAACTCAAACTCAATTTCAAAGAACTTTAAACAACAAATTGGTTATCAGAAGCAAATTGTTTTTCACTGAGAAATTTTTTAAAGAAAAATTAACATATTTAAAACACCCACATCCTCTGAGAATTCATAGTTTATTTTCCATGGTAATATCTATATTTGAAAAATTTGATTAATTTCTTTCATGTTTATCAATAACCAAATCACATTCCAAATTTCAAAACAAAATAAAACTCACATATTTATGATGATGTGGTGTGTTAATTTGTTCCTCTTCTATACAAATAGTATTTAAATATCAAAAAATTTATCATCAGTTGTTTTTATTTTAACAAACCATGCAATTCTGCGAAATTAGTTGGAATGTTCCACGTAAGTGCCTTTTGTCTAGAACTGCTGCTTCCACTTCTTACTCCTATTATCTGTTCTCTACACAGAAGACAAAAACTAAAATACACAATTCATATAATGCTTTTGGGGCCAAAGACTAGCTAGGGTTCTTTTCACCCAAGTCTTTGCAATGTCTTGTAAGATCCCTCCTGATCTGATTTACATCTTGGACTTCACCCCTCCTGCTCCCGATCTGTCACACAACTCCTGGCACACTAGCTTCCATGATTCTCTAATATACAGGTACTGCATGTTGGATGCCTTCACTCAAATGTCACCTTCTTATGAGGCCAGCCCTTGTCATCATATTTAAAGTTGAAATCTGCCTGCCCCAAATTCCTTACTACTCCTTCACCTGCACAACTTTTTCCATAGCACTTATCTTTTATCATAGAAGATCTGTCAAGAAGAAATCCAGCCATTGTTAATATAACAGTTTCCATGACATCAGTATAACCTGGCATCCAGGGAGAATGGACTGGAATGTATATGTGTGAACAATGACAACTTCACTGCACTAGTCAATGGTACAGTAGATGCTATTGACTGAGCATGTGTACTGTGCAGTCATTGCATTCAAAATGACTGAGTGAGTAGAGCAACGAATCTGCGCCAAATTTTGCATTAAGCTTGAACATTTCTTCACAGAAACTATTCAGATGATTTAGAAGGCAGCAGCTATGGGCAACTGGTGATTGGCAGCTTCATTACAACAAGGCACCAGCTCATGCATCATGTCTCATGCAGAGCATTTTGGTGGGACATCAAATCACCCAGGTTACTCAGCCCCCCTACAGCCCAGATTTGGTGACCTGTCACTTCTGGCTTTTTCTAAAACTGGAATCACCTTTGAAATGGAAGAGATATCAGACTGTGGATGATATTCAGGAAAATATGTCAGGGCAGCTGATGGCAATAAGAACTGTGTGAGGTCCCAAGGTACTTACTTTGAAGGGGACTGAGATGTCATTGTCCTATGTACAGTGTTTCTTGTATCTTGTATCTTCTTCAATAAATGTTTCTATTTTTCATACTATATGGCTGGATACCTTCTGGACAGACCTTGTACAATAGGTTATTTAATTATTACATTTTTATTGCTTATCCCTGCATGTCAGAATATAACATACAAGAGAGCAACATTTTCTGTTTTATTCCTTGCTATATTCCCAGTTTCTTCAGCACATAGTATATATATCACAATATGGTACACAACTCTCTAGTATGTGTACTATATTAAATCCTCTTAGTTTTAGATCCTCTGGGAATCTAGTCTTGGGGCTTGGTCCTTATTCTGTCCACAGTTTCCACCATGATGACCAGGTTTGCACGGCAGATTTGAAGGCCACAGCCTGACAACTGCTTGCTTCATGCCCATCCTATGCCACCACACCTTCTGTTCCAGGGCTCTGGAACCGAACCATGACATGCCTCAGCACCCTTCATGCACATGCATATGCAACCCAGGAGTGTGAGAGAAATGGACAACCTCACCATGAAGAGACAGAAGCCAGTGAACACATTTTCCTTTATTTAGACTGTCTGGAGAAGTAGTCATTTATATGGCCTCTCAGAAAGTAGTCATGTGAAATTAAGCAATGCCTTGTCTGTGACATTGAGAAGCGGCTGGACTGGTTGTGCACCCCTGCATGGGTTTGCTCTGCTGTCCAGCCTCACTACTCTTCTCTCACTCCTGCTCCCTGAGATCTCACTGTCTGAAAAAACAGCAGCACACTACCTTTCGTCTCAGTCTCTGCTTTCTGAAAAACCTAGATGGGGACAGTTTATTGGCTAAATGAGTGTAAATTTATAATGTCAACTAGAGGCATAGAAATATTGAATGAATTACATTTATGCTAGCATATCCAAAGAATAAGATGTATTGTCAAGCCTAAAAAAATGGGAAAATACTTACTCATGAGTCAACCTATACAAGATATCTGATGTAAGTGTGTTACAGCTTATCCATTTGTTGCTTCAACATGAAATCAAAGCAAGAAATCTTTAATATTCATTGTAAGACATCTGGAAACCCTCAGTATCCTATAAGCAATATTTTTATTTTGAGCTTCCAGCAGCCTTGCATACACAACCATCTTTAGTCCACCCATTTCAGAAAAAGACTCTTAAAACTCAACTTGAGTTTGTATTGACTCGTGGTTATATGACTTATCTATTCACTAGATATGCTATCTTTTTCTTAAGTGGTTTTATTGTCCTCAAAAAAATACATACAGTCAAAACCAGCTTTGAGACTTTATTTTTTTTAATTTTATTTTAATCGTTGTTCAAATACAGTTTTCTATCTTTGACTCCCATCCCAGCCCACCCACCCATTCCTCCCACCTCTCTCCCATTTCCTTGCCCCCTGGTTTTTGTCCATGTGTCCTTTATATTTGTTCCTGTAAACCCTAGAATAAATTATCGCAAGCATTCTAAAGAGATAATATCTTTATATTAACGATAAATATCTTTCACACTAAATAACTGACATTTGTTAAACATATGTCCTATGAGAAAAAATAAATTTTATTGTCTTCAGTATTTTTTACTCTTCACAATAACCTAAATTGTTGCATAGAATAAATGCCCTTGTCATAAATGTAATTATAATATTTATGTCTAGGGTAAGACTTTGTATATGAGTGAAATGATTTTCCTGCCGATGTAATTAAAATTTTTATTTTAAGGCTTTGGATTAAAAATGCTTAATAAAGATCTTTAGTAATGCTAAAATTATAATATTACTACATTTCACAAATTGAGTCACCACAATAAGTTAGATTTTCCAAAGTAATGCAACTTTGACATTAAAAAATACTTATTCAACAAGGCCATGCGTAAATGGGAAGAAATATATTCCTCTAAATTATATTTTACTTCTAGCATAAGCTTAAGAATTTAGCAAAAATGGAGAGAAAAAATGCCTCTGCATCTTTAAGAAATTATGGATTATCAGGAAGCGAAAACTTTTCATTTCCGCTGGAGGAATGAGAGTCTTGCCTTTGTTGGCCAGAAATTTTATCTAAGAGGCACACAATGATTTAAACATGTAAATACAAGTAGATATGTTTGACTATTTTAGATACTCCGTATAGGTGGAATCGTAAAATGCATGTCCTTCTGTGACTGGCTCACCTCATTCAGCCCAAGATCCTCCAGCTTCATCCATGTTGTTGCATGTGACAGGATGTCCGTTTCTAAGGTGGAATAATACCCCACATTTTCTTTATCCACCCATCCTTCAGTGGACATTTAAGTTGTATCCATGTCTGGGATATTGTGAATAACATTGCAGTGAACACGGGAATGCAGATCTCTCTTTGAGATCCTAATTTTAATTTTCAGAATATGTACCCCAAAGTGGGATTGCTGAATCATTTTTAATTACCTGAAACAATAAATTCCTGCTCTTTTTTTAGGTTTTTGAGACACATCAATACTTCCTTTTATGATTGCTGTATCAGTTTACATTTCCACCAGCAGTGTTTGTTCTACTTACATGAGGTATCTAAAACAGTCACACCCATAGAAACAAAGAGTTGACGAGTGGTTACCCGGACCTAGAGGGGAGGGAGAGATGAGGAACTGTTGGTGAATGAGTATAAAGTTTCAGTTAAGATGAATAGATTCTAGAGTTCTGCTGAACAACATTGCGCCTGTCCTTAACAATACTGTACTGTGCACTTATATTTTTATTAAGAGGGTATATCTAAAGTTAAGTGTTCTTACCATAATAATGAACAACAAAAATAGATGAAAAGAAAACATGGTATAGAATTTTGGTTATGTGCATTTTTCTGGGGAGATAGTCACACCAAAAAGAGATCAAGAAACACTATTGAAAAGGAAGGTGAACATTTATTGTCGACATTGTTGATTTTTCTGCTACCTTCTTTCTTAAGACTTATTCTAATTCATATTCAAGTTTCCACCTCTGACCAACGATTGGGGTAGGTCCTGGTTCACTTAAAGCAATCAGCACATTTTATTCCCCTGTCAGAAGGAATGGCTTACAGCGAGCATGTGAGCACCCTGACCCTAATCAGCGTGAGCCTCAGATGCATTGGTGAGAGCTGGGGAAAGGTGGCTTCCTGGCCCTCTGGACCTGCAGGATGAAGTGTGTAGGCAGAAGTGGTCATAGCCTTCATACATCAAGCAGGGAAGCCAGCCCAAGGGAAAAGGCAATTCAAAGAGAAGAAAGTGCTGAAAAATCGTCAAGAAATAAACCCAAGAACCTGGTGAAATTATCTGAAACTTTTTCTGTAGATGAAGATTTTTAGCTACAGGAGACAATAAATTCCTATTATAACTAAGGCCAGTTTGAGTTAGGAATACTGTTATTTGCAGTGAAGAACCCTGACTGATACCAGTGATCATTAATCAAAATTATATGTTCAGAGGACTTCTTTCCTTTTGAGACCTTGCTACATTTACTTACTTCTCGATGGTATTTCAAAAGTAAGTGCATTCTAGTTTTAAGTCAGTAAAAGGCTTGATTGTTTAGGAATGAAAGATAGATATAACTATAAATTGAAATGTATCAATATAGTCACTTCACAAACATTTTTAGAGTACACAGGTAACCTAAAGAATCAAATACAACATTACATGTTAACTGCCTCAGACATTGTTCAAAACCGAAAATGTTTTAAGAGGCTACAGATCCATACAATATTTAAGATATTTACTGTCATCACATTTTATTTACTTACTTACCATATGTATAAATAACTATAGAACTTCAGAGGAGTGATCAAGAGTATGAATTGATATTATTAAGCTTATTACTTGAATGGTTTTAACCAACTCAATAACTAAACTAGTAGTATCATAAAATGTTTATTTTTAAATCAGTAATTAAAACTGGAATTTCTCTCATGTCACAGAGTAGCTAATATGTTATTCAGTCACTTTAAACCATGAAGGAATAAATTTAGTCAGAGGCTACATATTAAGCAGAAGAGATAGGCTCAAGGCCAATGGCATCAGAGGGTCAAACGACAACTAGAGCACAGAAAGCACACTTTCTTTATGCTCATCCATGTTTTAGGATGTCATGCCTGCCCCGCGTGCCTTTCAGTAAAGAGATTTGAAAAAAAATGAGAGAAAGTTGATATAGAAAAAGGATATAGTGAGTGTGAAATTAGTATATTATTGTCATTAATTAAATCCTAATTCCTGGGTCCTGTGACTGTGATCTTTCTTAGAAGTAAGTAGTCTTTGCAGGTGTAACCAAGTGAAGATAAAGCATGCTCTACCAGGGTGGGTCTTGAATCCAGTGACCTACAACGACAGTGAGGTTTGGGGACAGATAGACACATGGAGAGGGAAGACAGCCACACGAAGATGAGGCAGAACTTGGAGTAATGTGGCTACAATCCTGTCAACCCCAAGGATTGCTAGCAATCACTAGAAGCTAAGAAGCAGCAAGGAAGGATTCTTCCCCAGAGCCTTCAGAAGGAGCATGGCCTCGCCAATGATTTGATTTTTAAATTTCTAGCCCCCGGAACTGCAAGAGAATAAATTTCTGTTGTTTTAAGCCACCCATTTGTGGTAATTTTTAACAGAAGCCCTAAGAAACGAATGCATTAATCCTAAAAGAAGCTGATTGCCTAGGAGACACATCATGCCTTAAGCCCTAGCTTCCTGTTTACCCTAAACCTCCTAAATCAAGATCTATTATTTTCTCTTAGTGACTATTTATTCTACTTACAGGAGGGAAAAAAAAGTAAATGGGTCTGCTTTTTTAGAGAGGGGCGTAATTTAGAAACGTAAACTCAGTGAGGTTTAGTGCAGATCAACACCTGCTTCCTGTCACCCCTCCTGTTTCCAGTGGTAACTAGTCGCTTTTGTGAAAGCTCAGTGCCACCACACCACAAGCACACCCAGAACTAAGGCAGGCATTTAGATAGCCAGTGTTCATCCTCAGCTTCTGCATCGTACCTCAATTCCTTCTTCCTTCCAGTCAGACCCAGACTCCAGTGGACCAAGGCTCACTGGGTATCTTCCATTTGCACCCAACATCCACTTTCCACCTCTCTCCTCCATGTTTCTCTAGAAGATTGAGTTACATAGACACTTCAGCAGACTCTCCCCGTCACCCCAGACCTTCGTTTGGGTTGGACAATGAAGAGCCCCAACAACATCAGGAGGGGGAAGGAGAATGAGATCAGGGCATTTGTTTTCTTGGCTTTCTCTATGAGACAGCATTGCCCACTAAGACCTTGACCAGAGGTTACAGGGCCTTTAAAGGTGGCCTTCTCTGTACAACTCTCTCCTTCTGGGTTCCAGGAAGTCTTCCCTCTTGTACCTTAGGCCCTTCTCCTGAAGCTCCTCCCAGGTGCTAGACCCAGCTTGCTGCTCTATCCTTTTGATTCTTTTATATCTCCAGCATGATTTTCAATAACCCTTTTGTAAAAATTCCTACTTAAATTGTCCAAGTATGCTATCTGTTTACAATTAGAATTGTTTGATATCCTCACCCTCTCCCAATTTAAGCCTTCCCCATCCTTATGTGTCTCCATGTATAGAATATGTCCTCTGCAACCCCTGCTTTATTCCTATCAGTGTTTATATACCTGGTTGTAAACCACAGCTGGGAGGATGGAAAACTTCTCTCGCAGAGGTGGACCACGCAGATGAAAATCATGTCATTCATTCAGATAGCAGATATTTATTGAGTTCTAAGTGCCAGGAATAAAGTAATGAGCAAGAAAGTCAAGATTTCTATTCTCATAGAGCATAAAATTTAAGGAGAGTAACAACTGATATAAGACATCAACATATATTTTAGATAAAATTTTGTAGATTCATAATCTTTTAGAATTTTCTTCCAGGAATTCTCTAAATTTTGAATTTTTATATGCTCTCAAATGTATGCTCTCCTGCTCATTTTAATTTGAAACTCTAGTGCTAATGAGTATCTAAAAGTATAATTTACTTTTCAAGAGCATCATTTAGGTTTAATCAACATACCATAAATTTCACTCATTTTAAGTAAATTTACAAAGTTGTGCAACCATCACCACAATCTAATTTTAGAACATTTCCATCACCCCGGAAAGTTTTTTTGTGCCTATTTGCATTCATTCTGCGCTCTCACTCTCTAGTTCCAGTCCCACTTCTCCTCTATCCATTCATCTATCAGAGAACATTTAGGTTGCTTTCATGCCTTGGGTATTAATTATATATATATATATACTGCGATGACCATAGCGGTGCATATGTCTTTTTAAATTGGTTGTTTTATTTTCTTTGAATAAATACAATGATGTGAAATTGCTGGGTCATACAGTAGTTCTATTTTTAATTTTTTGATGAATCTCCATACTATTTTCCATAGTAGCTGCATTAACTTACGTTCCTGCCAACAGTATAGGAGAGTCCTTTTCCTCCACATCCTCACCAACACTTGTTGTATTTTGTCTTTTTGAAAATAGTCATTTGGACCGGTGCCTTGACCGAGTGCACCTGAGGGCTTCAGCAGTGCTGCTAGAGAAGGACCTGTCTGTGTGTGCTCCCCAGCTTCAGGCTTGAGGTGGGAGAGCACCAAGGCAGGGGACAACGCTGTGGTCATCCCCACTTGCCTGCCCCATCCAAGGAACCAGGAGTGTTGCAGCTCCCGAGCTCAATTGCCTCAGGAAGGCAGTGGGATACCACTGTGACTATGCATCCCCACGTGCTTAGCAGGGTGCAGGTTTACCACTTGCTTTAGCAGTCAGGTAGGAAGCTCAATAATATGGTCTGCCAGCTCATTCATTTCTGTGCAGTTTTTCAACTGGCCCTCACCCTTCCAGTCAACCATTTCAGCTTAGAAAGTGAACCTGCTTCCCAGATAGTCTGGTCACTTTTCAAACCATTGGGATTTTTTTTTTAACTGGGTCTCAGAGTAAGTGTGATCACATGAGAGCCCTTTAAGAGGAAGTCTCCATTTCAAATAGCACTTGGGGTCCCTTTAGTTAGACATCAGCCCCATTGGTTTTTTAAGATAGACATTTTGGGGGTCCTCCTTGGTGCAGCTCCCAGGGCTCGGGGTGTCATGTGTGGGGCACCAACTCCTCACTCCCCACCAGAGAAGTGCCTGTCTAGAGATACACCCTGCTACCACAGAACAACCCAGCATCACCCTCACAGTCATTGTCTGGCATTACGAC
>PVKM010049533.1:0-10918 GCA_004027735.1 Carollia perspicillata
GAGAAATATTGATCGGTTGCCTTCTGTACATTCTCTGACCAGGGATCACACCCACAACCTTTCGTGTATAGGGCGACGCTCCAGCCAACTGTGCCACCTGGCCAGGGCACAGGGACCTCTTCTCTAAGGTGATAAGATGATACATAAAAATTCGGCTAAAAGCAAACCATTCTGCCTAAAAGGATCACTTGATTTACTTCTTTTCCCATGGCTACATCACTCCCCAGACATAGCCAAAAGCTTAGGGGACTGCATTAAGTACATGTGGGAGTACAGAGTCATGCTGAGAGTTACAGATCCATTCCTTCACTTTTCAGACAAGGAGGCAGAGAAAAATTGGAGCCAGAGAAAAATATAAATTTTGGGTTCTTAACTCCCACTGCAGTTCATAGGGACACTTATACCATAATTCCTATTACCCATGCAAAGCAAAAATACATTTGCATAAAGTTTTTTGCAACATGACTTTATTAAAGATTGTATGATTTAAAAAAAAACTATTCACTGAGAGGACAAAAGTAGTTTGATAATATAACTCCTTGACAAGCCTGTACACTGCTTGAGGACAAAGGTGCCATCATTCGTCATTTTTATTTCACTCCATCTTAATGCCTTGGTTGTAGGTGGTGTTGTAACATCGAGGGCAGAAATGGGGAGGCAGTGTGCAGTGGTCAGTGGAGCACCCAGAGGCTCTGAGTTATTTCTGGTCCGTGCAACAGCCCACTGAGCCCATCTACCTTGACCTGCAGGTTTGCAGGCCCTGCCTTCCCAAGAGCAGCTCCCTGCGTGCTGAGACTGGGGCGGGCTAATGCATCCGTGGCGAGCTCTGGGGGACCTGTGTGCCTGGAGTGCCGGAGGAACAGCTTCAAGGTCTGGCTTTTCTCACCTTTTGTAATCGCTTCCCCTTGGTTTAGTTGTGCAAATAAAGCTGAGCGTGAAGGAGAGGACTCTTCTTTTCTGCTTTCATTCTCAAAAAGTGGAGGTGGCCCTGGCGGAGGTGGAGGAGGAGGGGGTGGCGGAAGGCCAGGCCCAGGAGAGAGGGCAGACAACGTGGATGCAATTGATGCTACTGGACCCTGTGGGGAGAAAGCAGAGGGAAGGCACTGCACTGAGACGCATGTCCTTGCTGAGTGCTGGCATGTGGCTAACATCATGTGCAGCCCACGTGGTCAATGAGGGGTTGGGGTGCCAGACTCACAAAGGGCACCCAGGAGGTACACTTGGACATCATGGGTCTGTTTGGGACGACCTGGGACGCAGAGAGGATTCACCTTGAGAACATGGAGCATGACTCAGCAGTACAGACCTGTCAGCGGAAACTCCATATCCAGGACTCAGGCTGCCAGCGCAGAGGGAAACAACACCATATTTACAAATTCATGTCCAGAGCTCAGAAGATGCATGAAACTGAGCCTTGGCCAATTGAGAATCATAAGAAAAAAAGTGGTCCATCTGATAAGAGGATTCACTTTTGGGGACACTGGGAATTTCAGCCACCAAAGGGAGAGAGTTGAAAATTATTTAATAATTATTAGATTTTTAAAAAACCTTTCTGAGCAACTAAAGAAAGTAATACTGACATTCTTTATGTGGAACTCCTTTTCCAAGCATGCATGCCTCAAACTGACCGCCAAGCAAGGGCCACGTGGGCCCCGGGAGCTGTCAAGCCTGCAGGTGGCCAGGGCCCGCTCATGACTTGGTTCCTCTAATGCTGACTGTTAGTGAGCAAAACAAAAACTACATTTCCACAGAGCAACATCTATGCTTATTCTTATCTTCTTTGCTATCTGAAGTACAACCTTTGTCTTAAATGTGAGGTCCTAACACATTGAAATGGCAATAGAGGGATTTGATCTAACATTTTGAGAGGAACCCAAAGAGGCAGTTGTTAGAGAGCTTAAAACTGGTAGGTGAGAAGCACCCGTGTACAGTAGAGTTGTCTCATACAATGTTTTACTTTTAAATCCTGAGGTAGAACACTGTATTCCTGTGATAAGAAATGTTTTTCAACCATCATGCAGTTCTTGAGGCTGACCAATTTTTTTGTGTGAAAAAAATAGAAAATTTAAAACAGAGCAATGAAAATGTGGATTAGGTTCAATTACTTTCAATACCAAATGCAATACGTAAAACATTGCATAGTGACAAATATTAACAAAGGCGGCGCATCCTTATTTTCTTAAATGAGCATTACAAAGTGTCAATATCAAGTTTTTAATCTGTGGTAGCTTTTAGTTAAGAAAAAAACTCAACACAGTTCTCAAAGTTCTTGTATAATCCAATCCCTATTAAGTGTAAAATTACCCTGAAATAAAAGATTCTTCTCTTCGTGCAAAATTGCCAGTTACAAAACAGTCATGAGGATGTAAAATACAGCACGGAGTCAATAATGTAATCACTCTGTGTGGTACGAGATGGGAACTGGACACGCCACAGAGGTCACTTTGAAGGGTACATAAATGTCTAGTCACTATGTTGGACACCCGAAACTGATACAATACTGTAAATATGTCAAATATAATTGAAAATAAAAAAAGATTTTTCTATTCATGAGCAGTCCAGAAATCTCACCTCCTCAAGTTATAATATGGGATGGTTTCATTTATGAGGAAGGCCAGCCTGATGCCATCAGGGTTCTCAGGTCAGGCAGAAAATGTTCACATAGTTCTCAAGACCGACCAATTTTTAAAGTATATTAAATGTTTCTCTTATGGTACTGAGGTGAACTTGCGAACTTGCTCTGAATCCTAAAGAGCATCAATACGAGCTCTAGGCATCAAATAGTATTCCAGTCCTCAACTCCAGGCACCGACAGGCAGAAAGTATTACTCATACTCATAAGCATGTAATAACTTATGTGGTGGGTGAGGGGACAGACCCCTCTCCCACATCTGAAACACCGCAGCTTTACAGCCCTCCTGTTTTGTGGAGAGGGAGCCGATACTGGCTTCTGAATCCTAGAATGATTTACAAAGTTCCCTCCCTCTCAGAACTCAGGGCCTCTCTCCAAGAGCCATAAAAGGACACTGAAACCAATAAGACACATATTCAGCTTTCTGGAACTTTGATACATTCAGATGGCTGACCCAGGAACACTAAACCAAGGATTTACTGCAACAAATGTTGCATATAAAAGCCAAAAAATAGGATTGCTCAGGACCAGCTGAAACTCTGCCTTCGATTTATTCTTTGTGTGTTCTGGCTCATGCCAGTATCAGCCCCAGCGAGAACACAAAACTAGGTTCTGGTTTCCAAGGTGACTTTATAATTAGCATTCAGGGGCTTTACTGTATACAGTGAACTTGAAAGCAAATGCATTAGACATTCCCTTCACAGAGGCTCTGTGGGCTGCCCACTGCAGCGCAACTCTGCCTCCTTCTCCTCTCTTCCTCCTGCAGGGTATCACAGCATGTGGTTCCAGAGCCTTCTGCATCCTCACGTGCGCTTGGCCATGAGTGGTAGACACATCAGCTGGAATCACAGCCCAGCATTAAGTCTTCAGGAATTCCAACAAAAACAGGGGAGATGGTCAGGGAAGGGAAGGGGGCCCAAAATGCTGGAAACTCTAGGATATGCCAGGCACTAATTGTTTCCATTCATTTAACAAACATTTAATGCTCAGTATAGGGCAAGCTCTATGCCAAACTTGTCGGAACATTAGAATCATCTGAGGATCTCTTAGAAATCCCCAAACCCGGGCCACATTGCTGAAATGCTCTCTGGGGTGGTGGGACACAGACATCTTATTTTTGAAGCTTCCCTAGGTGATTCCAATGTGCCGACAAGTTTGGGAAAACCACTCTATGCTATGTGCTGAGACTGATCTTAATCATCACAGCAATATTACTAGACCTGTATCAAAATCCTTCTTTAGCAGATAATGAAGCTGGGAATCAGAAAGGCTGACCCAACATGACATGGCCAGTAAGTGCTAGAGACACGACTCCAGTGCAATCCTGCTTGATTCTGAAGCCTTCTACAGGGCCGGTGGTTGCCCAGGTGGGGTGCAGGGGACGTGGGTGAGGCCGGGTCAACAGTACAAACTTCCAGGTCTAAAATGAGTAAGTCCTAGGGATGTAATGTACAGCTTGCTGACCACAGTTAATAACACTGTATGGTAAACTTGAAAGTTGTGAAGAGAGTAACTTTCAAAAGTTCTCATTGCAAGACAAAGTTGTAATTGCACATTGAATGGATGCTAACTAGACTTGTATGGTGATTGTTTTGCAATCTATAAAAATGTCAAATCATGATGCTGTACACCTGAAGCTAATACAATGTTATATGTCAATGATAGCTCTATAAAAATAAAAAAAAATAAGCCTTCTTCAGGGAAATCTTTTATGCCATATTCAGACTTTTGTTTTTTAAATAATCAGTAGTCAAATTAAAGAAGCAGAGGTATGGGCTACCTCAAGGTACATGCGGTGCTGCTCTTGGGCGCTCGAAGCTGTGAAACCAGCCTCATTTTCGTCCCCATCACATCGGCTCTATCCCTCTAACCCTCGGCGGCTGAGTTCCTCCGGCCACTCTGGAACGAGCTCCTCTAATGAGCTCCTACGGCCACTCTGGAACGAGGCCTGGTCCTGTGGGGGGCAGCGGGGGAGGAGTTCGGGGTGTTGACACCTCAGCGTCGAGTCACCCCTGATGCTGGTTTGTTGTGACTCTGCTCTGGTTCTAGAAACTGGCCTCTTGCCTTACTCATTTTTCCCAGAGTAACCACTGGTTCCAGTAATGGGGTACCTGCACCCAAATCTTGGTTCCCTGACTATTGCTCAAGTTGAATGGAGACCTAATTACCCCTCTGGGACAGCAGGGACCTCTTGGTGAGATTCCGTTTAAGAGAAACTCTCGTGGCAGAGATAACGTCTCTGAGAAGTAGTGGGTCCCATCCGGGCCTGTAGCCTCAGTTGCCCGCTGAGGGCGCCACTGTGTCTCATTCCCCGGACAGAGGCCCTGCGGTCAGTGGAAGGAAGCGGAGAAAGGAGCCCGGGGGCGAGGCAGGCGTGGCTGGCTCCCCGCCCCCGCCCGCTGCCGTTAGGTCTGTGTAGGGTTCTCGGAAGCCAGCTTCGGCTCGGGAGGGGTAAATTGTCTGGGAGAGCTGAGACAAGCCTCTGACAGCGGAACGCGCTCCGGGAACCTGGGGGAGTCCTGAGAGTCACAGGGATGACTGGTAGTTAGCCTGCAGACCATGTCGGTTTCTAGGGGCAGAGGCTACGGCATGGGGTCAGACCTACAAGGCAGAATAAAACCACATTTTTAAAAAGATGGCCTTTACTTGCAAATTATCCAAATAGTTCTGGTCCTTCTAAAACAACCCTTTTCTTAATAAAATACTATTTTGTGGTGTGTTTTAAGCTGACAGTTACTTTAATTTTATCTCTAAGGTGTAGAATTAAACATCTAAAAGCTCAGGACCTAGAGGATTGTGATGTGACTGGTGCAGGCCACACGGATTGGAAAGCAAAGGTGAGGAACCTGCAGGGAGACAACCTTAATTAGACAGCAGTGACTCCCTTCCCCTCGCCCCGACCCCACACACAAAAAGCTACTTTATTAGGTTGATGAAATGAGCCTTGAGTACCTCGGAGCCTCAGGATAAAAAAAGAAAAACTATTCAAGTCACTTTAACAGTGGCTTACAACTTAAAACAAGAAAAGCAGTACATTTATTATTTTAAATGGCCATATTCAGGGGGCGAAAGTTCACTTTTGTTGTAAGAACACAGCCCAAAATCTGAAAACGCTGCTCTTGAAAGCTTTATTAAGATTAATTTTGAGAGCAGATGTTTGATTATATACTTTTTTTTGGAGGGGACACAAAGACTTTTTAAAATGTCTGCAAATCCCTTTCTCTAACTTAATTTCAACTGTCCTGGGAACAGCTGCCCCCTCTAGTTTTAAACATATGACCTCTAGCTATCAGATAACGAAACCATTGTATGCGGCATGTGGAAAGCTTGCAGTTTGTTTCTTTTACACATATATACTATAAAATTATATAACGATATTACATATACCTATGTACTGATGTGTGACTTTTTCGTGAAATGTTACTTGAAATAATTGCTAATTTTATTATTTTAGAATTTAGATTTTATTCTGAAAGGGAAACTACTTCTAGTTCTTTAAAAAAAAAATTTATTCGTTGATTTTAGAGAGAGAGAGAAACACCAATTTGTTGTTCCACTTATTCATATATTCACTGGTTGATTCTTGCATGTGCCCTGACCAGGGATCAAACCCACAGCCTTGGTGTGCCCGGACAATGCTCTCACCAACTGAGCTACCCAACTTCTTCTAGTTCTTCAGTGAAGTATCCACATTGCTTTGCTGGTGGCAGTTACACATACAATTAACACCGCACTTCTGTCCTCAGTGACAATCATTGCATTAGTTATCCAGTTAAAATAGGTGTTGTGTAGCTTCGGATCTAAATAATGTACAAAGAGGACTCTAATTATCCACTTTGTTGCGGTTGTACAAAGCAGGACCAATAAGGTACTTTTAGACAGAGGTTTTATGACTTTGTAAGAAAATTAAGCAAAACGTGAAACATTGCTAGTTAAGTAAAAAAAAAAAAATCAGTTACAAAGAGAAATTTCTTATCTATGATTTTCTGCTTTGTTAAATTGTTCCAATTAAATTGTTTGGACATTTTCGATGTTCACATTTTAAATTCTTAGATTTTTCAAACTCAGTAACATAAAAGTAGCAGATGATCTGGTTTAAATAGAATCGAACTCTTTGATAGACAGATTGAAAGCGAATTAGAATAAGTGGAGCTCATTGGTCGGTTCATTCCACACATTCACCAAGGGCTACCTTGCAAGGAGCTGGGTATACGATGAAAAATGAGGCGTACATCCTATTTGGTAAAAGTTGATAACCTAGTGGGAGTGTCAAGTACATAAATAAGTTAAGTCACAAGCATTTTGACACGTGTCGTGTGTCATGTGAGCAAAGGACTCTGGGGGCACACAGGAGGGTGTGACCATCTCTCCTGAGGAGAGTGGGCTCAGGACAGCCAGAGAAGGGGCTGCTGAGGGGCTTTCAGCTGGGAGAAATGTAGATAAAAATAACAATCTCAACTCTAAGAATAGGTCAGGCAACCTGTGTCTTGGCCCACGTTTTCACAATTTTTTAAGCACAGACTAAGAGAATAAAAATAACACGTGTCAGTGTCTTGGAACAAATGGATTGCATTCCTCATAGCAGAGCTTTTGTTACAATGTTTCTTCTATAAAATGAGCTTAGTGATAGTAATATTTTGAGCCACCTGTCTTTAAATATTTGTGGAGCTCACAGATAAAGCTGCAAACCGAAACAGCTGACACCCAGTGGAATGGTAAGGTTTCTACCCTGTCCCCATCCTTCCCTCATGGCCAGCACCCCAACCCCCGCACACGCACATGTGGCTGTCTTCTGTATCTCCGTTAGATTCTCTTTTTTTAAGAAAAGATTTTATTTATTTGTTTTTAGAGAGTGGGTAAGGGAGGGAGAAAGAGAGGAAGAGAAATATCAATGTGTGGTTACCTCTCACACACCCCTCTCACTGGGGGCCTGGAGCACAACCCAGGTATGCGCCCTGACTGGGAATTGAACTGGCGACCCTTTGGTTCACAGGCCAGCACTCAATCCACTGAGCCACACCAGCTAGGGCTTAGAGTCTCTCTTTAGCTGTGCATCCTGAAGCCAACCTGGCCCATTAATCACCTGGTAGCCGTGACAGCTTCCCTATACCAGATTACATTTCTTAAAAGCAGTGTTAAAATCTCCAAGCCATTTTAGTCACACATACATTTACATTAACATGCTAAAACTATGAGAATTCATAATGTTTTATAACAAACATGTTGTTCAAGTGCCATTTTATTAATATTATCAAAGAAAAAGAATTTCAAATGTGTAATATGACGTAAAATAACAGGATGGTTACCAGGAGGGAGAGAGCATACACCAGAATAGGAGGGAGAGGTTTAAAGAAAGAATTCCCAGTTTCAGAACGAAAAACTAACTCTGTATATACATGAATCAATTTTCATAGTAGTGGGAAATGCTTTACAAATTCGTGATTTAAGGTTTGTTTATATTTTAGCCATCAAAACTAGTTTCTGTTTTATGCTAGCTGTATTTTGATTAAGAACTGAGTAAAACTGATACATTTCCAAACTCGTCAATTTCTGTAAGTACTTGTAAATTTTACATCCATATTTATATCACACTTTCATTTGAAGACAACTATAATCCACAGAAAAGCTTGCACAGAAGCTTGCACATGACCATCCTGTACAACCCAAAAGTAAGCCAAAGTGAATTTATGACGTAAGTCTCTATTCTTTTATTTTTATCACTTCCAACAATTTTGAAATGTCTTCTGCCTATGAAAACAGTTTCTGGGGGCCTTTCCAGAAAACAGAATTGGTAAAAATACTACAATGAAACACTGTATAATATTTTTAAGCATATGTTTATTCGTATTGTTTAAAAAGTCATCGTAGGGAATGTTTCCCATTTCATCTATGGTAACAGAACACGGCATTACCAATTATACTTGCTTGTGGTCTAAGCGAAAAGGTGGTCCCACAACCATGAAGGAAATGTGGGCTCATCTTGATCCCTTTCCTTCAGAGGCAAGACTCTGAACGCCCTTGTGCCGAGATAGAAGTGAGGAGGGAAGGCAGGAAGAACCCAAATCTCATGACTTTCCATCAAGGACTTTTGATGGCTTCGCTCTTCCTGTGCTCCCCACCCTCCTGTGGTGTCTGCGGGTCGTGCCTGTGATGACCTGGAGGGATGTGAGCCAGGGCCGTGGATGAAAGAAGACAGAACGAGAAACAAAGTCCCTTCAGAGAAGGAATAATAGTTTTAAGCTGGAAATCGTTTAGGAATAATGTTCACAGTCCAGTAACTTAGTGTTATTTTGTTCATTGTTCTCCTAATTGGTCTTGAATGTGGCCCTCAGAAACCAGAGGTGGTGATTTCTGTTCGACAGAAAGTAGGAATCTTTGAGAACAGCAGACCAAGCCCTCGGGGCAGAGTCCAGAACATATTGAACACATTCTGATTTGCTGAAGCGGTCCAGCTATTCTGCACACATTTGTTTTTTAAACAATGGTATTTTCTTTTTAGAATATATTTTATTTCTTTTTTTTTATTTTTAGAGAAAGGGGAAGGGAAGGAGAAAGAGAGGGAGAGAAACATCAATGTGTGGTTGCCTCTCACATGGCCCCCACTGGGGACCTGGCCTGCAACCCAGGCATGTGCCCTGACTAGGAATCGAACCAGTAACCCTTTGGTTCACAGCCTGCGCTCAATCCCCTGAGCTGCACCAGCCAGGGCCTGCACACATTTTCTTGATGAGTAGCCTCAATTATTAGTTTGGCCTTGCTTTGCTCCTGCTATCAAAACTAAATCTGGAATTTCCAGATTGTCTTTTCTTCTTGTCTGCCAGCATTGGCGACTTGAAGATAAAATTTCTCATAAAATAAAAGGAAAGATAAAATTAACATTTCCACGGGAAAATTTCCCAGAGTTAAAGATAGCAGAGTATACTCATTAAAGAGACTAACTATAGATAGCCAACACTGATGGTGACCGAGAGTGACTGACATGTGGCTTGAATTATCTGAAGAATTACTTTATTTGGCCAGAAAGGCCTAGGTCCGAATGATCATTGAATTAAAGCTGGCGATCCTCTTGCAGATTTTAGGTTCACACGCAAACTGCTGTGTTGCTCTAATTATCCCTACTTGGTAGATGGCGAAGGTAGGGGCGAGGCAAAATGATAGCTGTGCCGAAGTTGATTTACATTTGCCTCAGTATGATGTTATTTACTTAGGAAAAAATAAAAAAAATAGAAGCATCAATATCTGCTGAGCTTTGTAGTCGCGGCACGCTAAGACAGAGTAACTTTTGACTCAATTTCAGTTCTGGGATTCACGGGGAAGTTTAATTGGTGTGTGGGTCTGGAACGAGTTCTGCTATTGGCTCAGCTGGCATCAGGGGTGCAATCTGGACCAACGAGTGCGGTCCAGGCTTGGTACTGTTATATTCTGCGAAGGGTTCGTTTCATCGTTAGAAGACAATCTGCACCTTTCCCCCATCCCTTCTCAAGAAAACACGTTTGCTTAATCTAATGTTGTATGCATTTCTCGAGTGTACACCAAATGGGAATAAGGGACATGCAGGTGGCAAGGGACAGGTGCAGGGGAGGCACTGGGGACCAATATGCCCCTATACTGACATGCATCGTTCATTTCAATTACTATCATCTGATAGAAGAAAAAAGAAATTCAATTTACGTGGCTTTTGAACAATGGACACAATCTGTATAGTTAATGGAATAACACTATGAAAATTTCACTGTGAAGAATGTGATTACACATTAACATGTTCAGCTTAGCAAAAGTGTTCGGACATTGTGTTTCAGGCCCTGTACCAGTCACGGCTGCAGATTCCAGTGGACTGGGAAAAGGGTTTGCTTTCAGTGCGCTCACAGCCTCGGGGGAGAGAGAAGACACCGCTGTGTTTCCGGACTCCTGGCACTTTGGCTATCATCTTGGCCTTGCCTCTTTGCTCAGGCTGTGCCTTTGTTTGGAGGGCTCTTCCCCATTTTACTATCTGGAAAATTCTTAAATATCCTTCAGGCCTCAGCTCAAAGTTCGCTTCTTTTATAGGTTTTCTGGAGCTGTCCTAAGAAGAAATCTCCTGTTTCTCTATTACCAGGACCCACTAGGAACATGCTCATTTGTCTGTGAAGTCAATTTGGTCATCTCCCAAGCCTGGGCTCTGAAGAGCCACTCAATATTCATCTTAATGTCACCAGTAGTGTGGCCCAGCACCTGGAACAGTGCTTTGTTAATATCTACTGAAGTGAATGAGTAACTGCTTTATAAAGTAGAAAGTGCTAAGCATCA
>PVKM010049534.1:0-10905 GCA_004027735.1 Carollia perspicillata
CACGTATTTATTTATTAATGATTCTAATGACTTTAATGAAGGCAGACTATCTCATTAAACATGGCTGACTGATGCTCTTTGAAAACCTCGCTGAAAGACAGCATTAATCAGTCCATAAATTAATTGCCCGTCCCTGCTGGTATTCAAAGAGAAAAATCACATCTCCATTTACGCGAGCAACGCTCACAGGCCTGCCGGCGGGTGGCCCACAAAGATGCTCTGTCCAGGCTGTGTGACACTAGTTAATGACCGCTGTTGCAGGGCAGCTGCTGGCATTGTTTCCCGTGTTTTCTCAGCTGTTGCTGCTTTTATTTGGCTGTGACAGAAAACGAAGGGCCTTATTGGACCTACTACAGCCCCAGTCTCAATTGCAGCTCAGACGTCATCTGCAGTAGGAAAAGGGAAGTGCCGACAAGGTCCCACCAGATCTGTATGCATCGCCACACAAACTTTCTAGAGAGATTCTTCCTTCAGGGAAACGGTTACAAAAGATCCAAATCCTTGATGCTGCCTATAGTAAATGTAAATTCTCTACACAGGGTGGAACACAGGTAGGGTTACAGTTGTAAATATCCAACACAGAGCTTTTCTTGTATTATTTATTAATTATAGTATTATTTTCCATAGGAGCAACTATAAATGTACTTCCGCCCCACCCTGTATTTTCCCCTTTGCTAAATCCTATACAGGGTCTGGCACAAATAATGCCCCACTTTTATTACAAAATATTTTTTTTTTTACAAAATCATAAGCATATAATTCTGTAACATAACAATATCACACTCAAGCACACCATATGACATTTTAGGTGAAATGTTCAAATCGCTGTCCATCCCATGCAAGACGCTCATGTATCTCACCAACCACACTCAAGCCTTACTTCTGCCGGACCCTGGAAATCTGCATATTCCAGAGATTTAGTTCTGGAAAAAGAGGTGGGCTACGTGTGTCAGCCTACTACTTCAGGGTTTAGTTCTTCACACACAAAATACAAAGGCCTCTTAATTCTGTGGTTGGTGCAGTAAACAGAAAAGCAATGAGCCTCGGTGTCTTGCCACGGAAGGCACTAGCCTGCTGTGTCAAATCGGGGTGAATTAGGGCACTTCCAGGTTCCAGTTTTCTCATCTGCTAAGTCAATATAGTCATGCTAGATGACTGAGGGAACTGGCTCATCTTTGATCCCAACGGGAAAACATTCCTCCAAAGGAAATGGCGGCAACACTTGTTTATGTCATGGCAATGTTTCAAAAGAGACGCTCTTTTTTTATTACAAATATTGGGGTGACGTTGGTTAATAAGATCGTATAGGTTTCGAGTGTACATTTCTATGATACATGATCTGTATATTGCATGGTGTGCCCACCTCCCAAAGTCAAGTCCTCTTCCATCACCATATATTTGGCCCCCTTTACCCTTCACTAGCCCCACCCCATGCTGGTCTCTGTCTATAATTTCGGTTTTATTCCCACACATGAGTGAAATCATAGCATTCTTAGCTTTTTCTGGCTGCCTTATTTCTTTTAGCGTATTCTCAAGATTCATCCATGTTGTCGCAAATGCCATTATTTTGATTTTTCTTATGTCTGAGTATTATTCCACAGTATATCTGTACCACATCTTCTTTATCCAGTCGTCCACTGAAGGACACTTTGGTTGTTTCTGTGTCTCGGCCACTGTGAATAATGCAGCACTGAACATAGAATGCATATATCTTTGCAAATAAATGTTATCAAGTTTTTCAGGTAGATATTCAGAAGAGGGATTGCTGGGTCATATGGTAACTCTATTCTTAATGTTTTGAGGAACCTCCATACTGTTTTCCATAGTGACTGCCCAGTTTATTCTCCCACCAGCAGTGAATAAGAGTTCCTTCTTCTCCACAACTTCTCCAACACTTGTTATTACCTGTCTTGTTGATAACAGCTATTCTAACAGGTGTGAGGTGGTAGATAGCTCATTGTACTTTGATTTGCATTTCCCTAACAGCTGGTGAAGTTAAGCATCTTTTCATATATATGTTGGTCATTTGTATGTCTTTTTGGGAGAGGTGTCTGTTCAGGTCCTTTGCCTATTTTTTTAACTGAACTTTTTGTTTGTTTGGTGTTGAGTTGTATAAGTTCTTTACATATTTTGGATATTAACTCCTTGCTGGAGCTGCTGTTTGCAAATAGTATCTCCCATTGGTTAGTTGCCTTTTGGTTTTGTTGGTGGTTTCTTTTTTTGTGTAGAAGCTTTGTAGTTTGATATAGTCTTATTTATTTTTACTTTTACTTCCCTTCCCTCTTGGATCAAATTCATAAAATCTTCTCTAAGAGCAAGGTCCATGAGTTTAGTACCTATGTTTTCTTCTATGTAACTTATTGTTTCAGATCTTATATGTAGGTCTTCAGTCCATTTTGAATTAATTTTTGTACATGGGGACAAACTCTAGTTTCATTCTTTTGATGTGGCTTTCCAATTTTCTAAGCACCATTTGTTGAAGATGCTTTCTTTTCTTTTCTCCATGGTGTGTTTTTAGTTCCTTTGTCAAAAATTATTTGCCCATAAACATGTGGTTTTTATTTCTGGACTCTCAATTCATTGGTCTGTGTGTCTGTTTTTCTGCCAATACCATGCTGTTTCTATTCTAGTTGCTCTGTAGTACAATTTGAATTAGGTAGTGTGATGATATCTCTGGCTTCATTCTTTTTTCTTAGGATTGCTTTGGTTATTTGGGTTTTTTTGTGGTTCCATACAAATCCAATGATTTTTTTTCTACTTCTTTAAAAAATTACATTGGGATTTTGATGGAGATTTTGATATATATTGCTTTCGGTAATATGGACATCTTAACTGTGTTTATTCTTCCAATCCATGAACATGTACTATCTTTTCATTTCATTGTGTCATTTTTGATCTTTTAAAATAATGCTTTGTGGTTTTTAGTATATAGGTCCTTTACATCTTTTGTTTATTCCTAGGTATTTTATTCTTTTTGTTGCAATTGAACAGGAATTTTTTTCATTTCTTTTTTTAAAGTTTCATTGTTAACATATAGGAATGCAGTGGATTTTTGTACATTGATTTTGTATCTTGCTACTCTACTGCATTTGTTTATTGTTTTTAATAGTTTTGTGTGTGTGTGTGTGTGTCTGTGTGTGGGGTCTTTAGGATGTTCTATATATAGTATCATGCCATCTACAAAAAGTGACGCTTTAACTTCTTAATTCCCAATTTGGATGCTCTTTCTTTTGCCTGATTGCTCTGGCTAGGACTTCCAGAACTATGTTGAACAAGAGTGGTGAGAGTGGACATCCTTTACTTCTTCTTGATCTTAGAGGAAATGCTTTCAGTTTTTCTCCATTGAGTATGATACCGGCTGAAGGTTTGTCATATATGGCCTTTATTATGTTGAGGCAGCTTCCTTCTAGACCTGTGTTATTGTTTTAATCATAAATGGATGTTGCACCTTATCAGATGGCTTTTCTGTATCTATTGATAAGGTCATATGATTTTTGTCCTATGTTTTGTTAATGTGCTATACTGCATTGATTAATTTGCATATGTTGAACCATTCTTGTGCCCCTAGAATGAAGTTCACTTGATTGTTACGTATTATTTTTAAAATGTATTGTTTTATTCAATTTGCTAATATTTTGTTTAGGATTTCTGTATCTGTATTCATCAGAGATATTGGTCTGTAGTTTTATTTTATTGTGTTATTCTTGCCAGGTTTTTGTATCAGGGTTATGTTGGCCTCATAAAATGTGTTAGGAAGTATTGCCTCTTCTTCAATTTTTTGGAAGAATTTGAGAAGAACAGGTATTACATCTTATTTGAATGTTTGGTAGAATTCACTACTGAAGCCATCTGGTCCCGGGTTTTTATTTATTGGGAGGTTTTTGAGAGTTGCTTCAATTTCCTCACTGTCAATTGGTCTATTTAGATTGTCAGACTCTTCATGATTTGGCCTAGGAAGGTTATATGTTTCTAGGAACTTAGCCATTTCTTTTAGATTATTGAATTGGGTGGCATATGATCCTTTGTATATCTGTGATGTCCATCGTAACTTCTCCCCTCTCATTTCTGATTTTGTTTATATGAGTCTTTTCTCTTTTTCCTCAGTGAATCTAGCCAGGTTTTTTTTTCCATTTTATTAATTTATTTCAAGAACCCTTTGTTGTATTAATTTTTTGTATAGTCCTTTTGTTCTCTATTGCATTCAATTCTGCTCTAATTTTTATTATTTCCTTTCTTCTACTGATTTTGGGTCGCCGTCATTCTTCTTCTTCTAGTTCTTTAAGATGTAATGTTAGGCTATTTACTCAGGAATTTCTCTTGTTCTTGAGGTAGGCCTGTAATGATATGAACTTCCCTCTTATTACTGCTTTGGCTGCATCCCAGAAGTTTTGATATGTCGTACTGCCATTCCCATTTGTCTCTATGTATCTTTTGGTCTCACCTTTTATTTCTTCTTTGATCTAGCCATTTTTTAGTAGTATATTGTTTTAATGTCCACATATTTGTGGGCTTCTTTACTTCCTTTTTGCACTTGATTTCTAATTTCAAAGCACTGTGGTCAGAGAATATGCTTGGCGTGATTTTAATCTTCTTACATTTGTTGAAGCTAGTTTTGTGAACCGCCATATGGTCCATCCTTGAGAATGTTCCAAGTGCCCTTGAGGAGAATGTGTAATCAGATGTTCTGGGATGAAAGGCCCTGTATGTGTGGATTATGTCCATTTGATCTAATGTGCCATTTAAGGCTGATATTCTTTATTGATTTTCTGTTCGGATGATCTGCGTAGAGCTGTCAAGGGAGTAGTTAGGTCCTCTACCATGACTATGTTTTTGTCAATTTCTCCTTTTATTTTTGTTTTATATATTTTGGTGCTCCCTGATTGGGTGCATATATATTGAGAAATGTTATGTCTTCCTGATGTAGTGTCCCCTTTATCATTATAAAATGTCCATATGTCTCTTGTTACCTTTGTTATCTTGACATTTATTTTGTCAGATATGAGTATGACCACACTTGCTTTTCTGTGGATGCTGTTTGCTTAGAGAATCATTTCCTACCCTTTTGCTTTGAATCTGTCTTTGTCTTTACAGCTTACGTGTTTTATGGAAAGCAGCATGTGGTTGGATTTTGTTTTTTGACCCGGTTTGCTACTCTGTGGCTTTTTGTTGGTGAATTCAGTCCATTTACATTTAGGGCGATTATTGATATATAAGGACTTCTAACAGCCATTTTATCTTTGTTTTTTGGTAGTTTGCTGCTTCCACTGGTTCTTCCCCTTTGTGTTTCTGTATGTGGTTTCCGTTTGGTGGTATTCCATACTTTTTTAAAAAGTTATGTGGGAGACTCTTTTAAAGAGAGAAGCAACAAATATGAGGTACTTATATGTAGGGTTTAATATTTAATATTTCCCTTATATTTTCCAAAAAAGTCTCAGGCATATAATACCATTTGATCTTCACAAATGTTATGTGATTTAAGAGGAACAGAGGCCATTATTCACATTTTATAAATAACCACATTAAAACTCAGAGAAGTTAAAAAATGAACCCAAGCGTACACAGCTAGTTAAGGTAGATAGGGACCCTGGGCTAGGACTTTCCAATAGCTAATTATCATTCAACTGCTAGTTAGCTATTTCCTTACAAAAATATCTACTGCTTAGGCCAGATTACTTAAGCCAAAGTGTAGCTATATCATTTCTGAAAAACAAGAAACATCTCTTCTCTGTCAGGCACAAGGATATTGCGGAACGAAAGCTCCAGTGAATGAGGCTCTGAGGAGCCACTGGGTTATGAAATGATAAATAAATTTAAATTGTGATATAACAGCTGATTGCTTTAGCACCTTATAGAAAGGGTTTGGTGAGTTGGGGGTGAAGGCAGTGCACAGTGACCATGTGACAAAGGCACAAGCTCAATAAACATCTGGAGTTAACTGCAATCGGTAGGTGTTTATTTGTGTCAACTCCAGCCTCTGGATTTTAGGGTAGTTCTATTTCATATAACTGTCTCATGGGAAACACACCAAATGTACAAAGCTTTTTGTTATCATATTAGCCTTTTTCTCATGGAATCTGGGGCCTTAAAAATTTAATAAACATTCAAACTAAATACAGAGTAAAGAATTGATTAATGTCAATATCATACCTTTACTATCAGATTTGCTGATACTCAGGTGAGGCCTTCTTCATACCTGGTACTGTGCTGAGGTCTTTATTGAATGTATTACCTGGGTCATCTATCATTAACTACGTTTCACAGGTGAGAAAACAGAAGCACTGAGATTTAAAGTAATTTACTCCAGCTCCCATAGATCACATGTGGTAAGTGGGGTTCAAACTCCGGTGAATTTGCTGTCAGACTCTTGGCTCTTTCTGACCTACTGGATTTACACCCAGACCCTGCTCGCCAGGAATTATGCTGGGTACTGAGAACACAGGGGACTAGGTGACGAGTCCCACTTCTGAGTACAAATACATTTTTGTACTTGATCGTTCGTTCATCTATTATATATTATACAACTACTGTTTGCAGGCCCTTTCCCAGGTGCCGAAGAGAACTATGAGCACGCAGAGATGGCCCCTTAAGAACCCTAAGTTGCTGGGAATGGCGGGCAAATGAACAAGCAGTAACACAGTATCATATATACTCCACTTGAGGTATGAACAAAATCTTATGGGAGCAAAAAGGAGGGAGAAAAAGGAGGGAGCAATTCTGCCTGGGGATATGTGTGACGTATCTGAGGTGATTGATGATGGTCAAATGTAGCATGTTTAATTTCAGAAGGCTCACCTCTCAGATCTTCTAATATTTTCCCCCAGGGTCATCTTTCTGCCCCTTTCTGTATCTTTCCCATTTATGCTCTCCTAATATGACCAGAGACCACAGGAACAGCTGAGTTGGGCTGCAAATCGGTAGCAAGGACATGGCTTTGAAGAGCAGACTCGGCCAGCTACACTGAAGGTCTCATCTATGCCCTTCTCATCAAGAAAAGACTTTAGCCCAACCAACCTTGGCTGAAGTTTCAGACAACAAGGATGCTACAGCTCCAAAGAGAAAAGAAAATAGAATCTTTCAGAGCATCTCACTCGAAGTTTCTAACGGTTTCTTCTTGGGTTGATTTTCACAGTCTAGCTCCCCGCTCTCCTTCAGAGCCCCTTCTTTCTCTTTGGCATCCATCCCTGGCAACATGCTCAATGTGTGGGTCTTCTTCAGACTCACACTCATTTTTTCTGAATGAGTCAAAATTTTGAGAAACATATCTTCAAATAAAATGAAACTGAAGTAAATACTCCGTATATAGTTGGGCACCTTTAATTTTTAAAAACTTTTTTCTACATATTTCACAAACCAGCAGAAACATTAACATCACCCAGTCAGCTCATTCCCACACACTAAAAGTATGTTTCAAACAAATTAAATGTAATTTCATCTCTCAGATGTGTAATCCTCGTTTGGCCCTTAATGGAGTAAGATTACAATGTATTTGTTCTGGTGAAAAGGAAACACTGTTTTCATTTGGGCAGCAGGGAAAAAAATGATATCAAGATTGCAGTGGAATGTATAATTTTTTCCTCCCAGTGGCTACATTCTGCAAATGAGATAAATATTTTAAATGTCTGATAGGATTGACAAATGAGAGCCTAGACTTATTTTGTGAGTAATTTTATGGCCTACGTTATGTTTCAGAAAACAAATTGCCTCTGTGGTATAACACTGTGATATAAGTACTATTTTTTTCTGAGAAACTAGATAAAATTTCATGTTTATGCTTTTCTCCTTATCCATTTTTAAGGTTGTATATATTCAGAACAATAATATTATTAAGAAAGATTAAAAATTACTCATCTAGTTCCCTAAACAATTTACCTACACTAAGAGTGGTGAGAATAAATGCAAACATCTTTAAAATTAAGTAAACTTGACAATGTACTAAGCTGCCCTGCAGTTTTGGGTTCAGCTGCTCTTCTGAAGAGAGCGTGATACGCAGAGAGAGCCTGCAGCAAGAACTTGAACTCCAACTTTGACGGATCAACTCTGACATCTGGGCTATGTGGCTTTCTCATGCATAGTACCACACCTCATCACAGTGCCCACAGAGTTTACAATGAATTTACAGAGACAACCATCAGTATTCAAAGGCATAGCTACTTAAGCATTGCTGCAATGGAAAAAAATGACTATTTCTACAGAACCAAGTACTTGGAACACAACCCCAAAGCCTGCTGAACAGATGCAGAGACAAGGTGTGCCATGGTTTACCCGAAGCCAAGTTCTTGTGCTGTCAGAAGTGGTGCTCTGGACTTTATCTCCCCATTGAACTGGGACTCACTTGGCCATTTTTCTCCCTAGATTGAATGCTTTCTATGTATTTCAAAGCAAATGTGAAATCCACTATGCAAGAAGAAAAAGAACCATATATAACATATAATAATTCATTTTTTAATTTACCTAAAAATATCAAACTATCAAATAGGATTATAGCCGCCATAGTAAAATGATGAGAAACATGGGGGAAAGGAGGGGAGGACCCAACTGAAAATCACACCAGAGGAAATGATCTCCTTTGGGTGGTTCTTTATTTATTCATTTATTGTTTAAATTATATTTTATTGATTATGCTATGACAGTTGTCCCAATTTCCCCCCCTTTGTCCCTCTCCATCCAGTACCCCCCACTCCCTCAGGCAATCCCCATACCATTGTTCATGTCCATGGTCATGTGTATAAGTTCTTTGGCTACTCCATTTCCTATACTGTACTTTACATCCCCATGCCTCTTCTGTAACTACCTATTTGTACTCCTTAATTCCCTCACCACTTTATATATTCCCCCACAATCCCCTCCCACCTGGCAACCGCAAAATGCTCTCCATATCTATGATTCTGTCTTTGTTCTTAAGGAAATAGTCATGTTAGTCCAGGGAACACAGAGAGTCCCAAACAAGATGGATGCAAAGAGGTCCACTCCAAGACACATAACAATTAAAATGCCAAAGGTACACATCATAATTAAAATGCCAAAGGTAAAAGATAAAGAGACAATCTTAAACACAGCAAGAGAAAAATAGTAACTTATAGGGGAGTTCCTATAAGACTGATAGCTGATTTCTCAAAAGAAACTTTGCAGGCCAGAAGGGAATGACAAGAAATATTCAAAGTCATGAAAGCAGGGACCTACAGACAAGATGCTCTACCCAGCAAAGCTATCATTTAGAATCAAAGGGCAGATAAAGTGCTTCCCAGACAAGAAAAATCTAAAGAGGTTCATCATCACCAAACCATTATTATATGAAATGTTAAAGGGACTCATTTAGGAAATAGGAGATCAAAGCTATGAACAGTGAAATGGCAATAAATACATATCTATTAATAATTTAATCTAAAAAAAGTCTTTGTTACTTCTGGCCAAGATGGAGGTGTAGGTAGACACACTGTGCCTCTTCGCACAACCAAAATTAAGGACAACAAAAATTTAGAAACAAAAAAACAACCAGAACTGACAGAAATTGAACTGTACAGAAGTCCGACAACTATTCATCCAGATCGTTAAGAGGCGCAGAGTCGGCGGCCGGCAGAGAGGGATCAAGGAAGGAAAAAGCGGTGGCCGGCAGACCTGGGCACAGGGAGGCAACAAGCAGACCCAGTGGAGCGCTCAAGGCCGCTGGCTGACTGTGGTCACACATTCACGTGTACATAAACCAGATGTAAACGGGCAGCAAGACAGACTGTGCAACCCATGGCCCCAGCACAGGGAAATAAAGCCTAAAAGCACCAATTGAAAATACTTGTGGGGGTTGAGATGCCAGGAGAGACTCCAAGCCTCAAAGGAGAGTTCATTGGAGAGACCCACAGGGTCCTAGAATGTACACAAGCCCACCCACCCAGGAACCAGCACCAGAAGGGCCCAATTTGCCTTTTGGAAGCGGCAGAAGGGACTGAAACCTGAGAGAGAGGGAGTGGAGCAAGCACCATTGTTCCCTCTCTGACCCTGCCCCCACATACAGTGTCACAACCCAGCAACTGGGTTGCCCCGCCCTGGTGAACATCTAAGGCTCTGCCACTCATATGTAACAGGTGCGACCAGACCAAAAAAAAAGGCTCAAATGGAAGAACAGATCAAAGCCCCAGAGCCAATACTTTTAAACAATCAAGAGATAGGCAACCTATCAGATGCACAGTTCAAAACAATGGTGATGAGGATGCTCACAGAATTGGTTGATTTTGGTCACAAATTGGATGAAAAAATGAAGGCTACACTAAGTGAAATGAAGGAAAATGCACAGGGAAGCAATAGAGATGGGAAGAAAACTGGGACTCACATCAATGGAGTGGACCAGAAGGAAGAAAGAAACAGCCAAACAGAAAAGAATGAAGAAACAAGAATTCAAAAAATTAAGAGAGGCTTAGGAATCTCCAGGACATCTTTAAATATTCCAACATCCGAATTATAGGGGTACCAGAAGGGGAAGAGGAAGAGCAACAAGTGGAAAACTTATCTGAACGAATAATAAAGGAGAACTTCCCCAATCTGGCAAAGGAAATAGACTTCTAGGAAGTCCAGGAAGCTCAGAGAGTCCCAAAGAAGATGGACCCAAGGAGGAATACACCAAGGCACATCATAATTACATTAGCCAAGATTAAAATGAAGGAGAGAATTCTAGAAGCAGCAAGAGATAAGGGGACAGTCACCTACAAAAAAGTTCCCATCAGACTGTCAGCTGGTTTCTCAAAAGAGACCTTACAGGCAAGAAGGGGCTGGAAAGAAGTATTCCAAGTCATGAAAGGCAAGGACCTACATCCAAGATTGCTCTATCCAGCAAAGCTTTCATTTAGAATGGAAGGGCAGATAAAGTGCTTCTCAGATAAGGTCAAGTTCAAGGAGTTCATCATCACCAAGCCCTTA
>PVKM010049535.1:0-10921 GCA_004027735.1 Carollia perspicillata
TACTTCCCTCTCTGTGTTTTCCCATGTCTATTTACCCCACAGTAGGCTGCACTAATATTTCCCCCATACTTTAAATATGTATGAGCAAGTGTCTTTGCTACATAAGTGTATAAATCTGGGTAGATGACTTATATTTCCTGGGCTAATTTATATTACTTTAAAAAAATAAAAATACTTAATTTGGTATACATTGGTGAAGCACATTATTATGCTTCCTGGTAATTTTGTTAAGTGTTAACATATTTTTTTCAAAAACTTCCCTTAAAAGAGCCTGAGCAGAAGTAAATGTTTCTCAGGAATTGTGCCCAATTGCTAGACATCAGATCTTAGTCTACTTTTTAGTGGAAAGTGTGATCTTTCACGGAGGACTCCTGGTCCTGATATTCATTTTCCACTCCTATTCCAAATCTGACTGTTAATCACTAATTCTCCAAGGAAGTTGGAGTCTCCCAGAGCAAGGCGGGTACCTCAGGTAAACTGAAGAGCAGGCCTCCAGGCCTCTCTCTACCCATGGCCTCCTTACCTCTTTCAGTCCTTGTGTTATCAATGCTTTGGAGAGTAGATGTTCCAAGGGCAGGTCTGGGCTGGGGAGAGCCTGACCCTGGGGTTATTGATCTTTCCTAAGAGTACAGGAGCCTGAAGTAGGAAGACAGAAGAACAAGTGTGAGCAGCTGAGATAAATACATTCTTGGGGTCACCCTAAAATAAAAATAATAAATAATAATGGTGAGCATTATGAGCTTTCATCATCCAAACAACCTCACGATAAAGATATTACTTTTAGTAATGTTTTTGGTTTTTAACTGTAATTACCATCTCTTCATGAAGGGAGGTTGCTTAAATGTCTTGTGTTAGGTCTGGCAGAACCTTGGTTCAAGCTCAGGTCGTAAGGCTGGCTGATTTCCACATCTGTTTTTAACTGCTATTCTCCATGAGTCTAGTTTCCCTTCCTGAGCTAGATTGTACATCCTTTTCTAGGGTGTCTTTGTAACTCTATGTGAAGGGACTAACAGAAGCAGAGAGACCACCAAAGCAGCCAGTGCTAGCATTGTTTTCGAGCCACTAGAGCCCCGTGATGAACTGGCCCACATTTCCATCGAGCTTGGCTGTGCCGTTGCAGAAGGCGTTCCCTGGGTTTTCTTATTTCACTGTGCACTTGGTATAAGAGAAGTCCTCCCTTAAGACTGTTGAGTGATTCTGTAGTACCGATAATCCAGAGCCCCCGACCTACATGGTGATGGAGATGGAGATGGAGAGCCTCTGATCCCAGGTTAGACCCAGGCCTGTATATAAGTTAGTAGAGAAGGTCAGAGAATGGTGGAGTTAAAGAGAGGTAGATGTTGGGACCACGCATCAGAAAGTGGAAAGAACAGGAAAATTGAAGATAGGAGATCTGAGACTTGAGGATGGGACAGGAAGGAAAAAAATCGGTAAACAATGGTGATGCGAGAGTAGCCCTTCTTGGTGCTACCATATTCCTCCCATCTCTGCCCTCACTCTCTCATTAGTCTCCTCCAGGGAATCTCTTCAGAAGAGCGATCCCATTATGATAGCCCAGGGAGCTCAGTACCCATTTCCACTAAGGGGAACCTGGAGCCTCTGTGACATCTTGGGTTGGAGAGAACAGGACAGCAGGCTCAGGCTCCTATGGCCCTTGTAATCTAATGGGACACGTCCAGGGCTGGCCAGGACACCTGTTCATTTTGTATATCTTCAAACTTCTTAATCCTTTATGAATTCAACTTGTGGTTTTATGCTTCTTAAAAATCCTTTTTCACCCTGGCTGATGTGGTTCAGTGGATTGAGTGAGTGCTGGGCTGTGAACCAAAGGGTTGCTGGTTTGATTCCCAGTCAGGGCACATACCGGGGTTGCAGGCCAGGTTCCCAGTTAGGGGTATGTGAGAGGTAACCAGATATTGATATTTCTCTTCCTCATTTTCTCCTTCCTTTCCCCTCTCTCTAAAAGTAAATAAAGAAAATCTTTTTAAAAAAGTTTAGCTGAGACAGAACACAGAAGCAGAATGTAGGAATGGGGATTAATTAAATAAATGAGAAAGAGAACCAGGAAGAGAGAGAACGCAGAATAGACAGTGTCAAAACACACTCATCCCATGGACTTCTTAGGTTTTTGCTGGGTAATCTCTCACGCAGAATCACCTGGCCTCCTCGGTTTTTCCTCAGACCTCATTAACCAAAGTCTCTTTGAATGGGCCCAGAAATCTGCACTTGAAACAAATTCACAAGGTAATTTTTAGCCTTGAGAAGTTTGAGAAACACTTTCTTAGTATACCAGGGTATGGCAAAAGTAGGTTTACAGTTGTTCATATGGAAAAGAATACAATAATTAATATATAATACAATAATAAACTCTGTTTCATAGACTCACAACTGTAAACCTCCTTTTGTCCACCCTATACATTAAAAATGTGCTTTATAATAAAGAAAACAACCCAAAATGGGGGGGGGGCTTTTCAATAAATGACTTTGGTAAAAGATTGAGATGAATTGCTTTCACTTTTTGGCCTTTGTGAATAATGCTGCTTTGAATACGAGTGGATCTGTTCAAGTTCTTTCTCTCTCTGCTTTTAAACTTTATTGGAAGGGTCAGAGTGGCTTAGATTTCCCATGGCTGGAAGGGCCTGAAGGAGATTGTCTGCCCAAGGCCTCACCTTCTAAGATACAGGTCCCGAGTTTCCAGTTAGTACACTATATTTAACTGCAATTAAGAACAAAAAAAAGGTTGAGGTAAGTCATAAGCCCCTTAGGTAGACGAATATATACATATTTATTTTCTTTTTAGAAAAGGTTTTATTTATTTATTTTTAGAGAGAGAGGAAGGGAGGCAGAAAGAGAGGGAGAGAAACATCAATGCATGGTTGCCTCTTCCACACCCCCAACTGGGGACCTGGCCTGCAACCCAGGCATGTGCCCGGACTGGGAATCGAACCATCAACCCTTTGGTTTGCAGGCAGGCACTCAGTCCACTGAGCCACTCCAGCCAAGGCTGTGTATATATTTCCGAGAAACTATTAAGTGATATTATAGAAGTAAATTGCTTTTTAAAAAGAAAAAGCAGGATTTTAAACATCTTAAAATGAGGAATCAACGGACAGTAATCGTATAATTATATAGTCTCAATCACAAAAGGAAACAACTAAAATTGTATCTTTCAAATTGGCAATAATTAGAATACCTTACAAGCACATTCCTGGCAATTCATGAGGTAGGCAATCATGCCTTTCTGATTAAAATAAAAAAATTTGACAAAAAAAATAAAGAGCTTTTAAAATCTGAAACTGTCATCTCCAGTTATAATTGCTAGAATTCTAAGCATGCAAATGTGAATAGCAAGTTTTACTTAATATAGACAAACATTTTAAATTTGAAAATATAAATATCTGAAAATTATGGGAAAGTTTAAATTGAATATATTGTTATAGAAATGCCAAAAACACTACAATGATAATAACTATTGCAACGAGAACTAATATTTGAGATAGTGTTCTATATTCATAGAATCATATATTCTTAAAATAGATTATTTTCCAGAATTTACAAATACATTAATGAATTAAACTTTAGCGATATGAAATACTTTTAATATTTAGTAGTAGGACCATCTCATTACAAGTGACAGCAGTACCAAACAAATTCACTTACACACAGGAGGAACTATTTGACTCACAGAAAACAGAAGTCCAAAAGGCACAGCAGGATGAAGAAAATTAAATCCTTCATTACACTCCTATTTTTTTCTCTTATTCTACTCTGTTTTCTATCCTAACTCATTCTCACACAGTGGCTCTCCATGCAATGACAGAGAAAATCAGTTACCCTTATAGTTTACATATTGGATCACAGTGCCATTCTCTCTCATTTTATCCAAGGAAAATAACTTTTATGATTGGCCTTTTTTCTGTCACATGGATATATCTAGGCACGTGGGATCCTCTGATTGGCTGACCTGATGCTCACGTCTTTGTTTGAGAAGTAAAGGAAAACCAAACAATTAAAATCCCAGCAGAATTCCACTTGCTGACAAAAGAACTGTTCCCTACAACCCAAAAAGGGAATGGAGACCAAAGAATAGCCAATGTCCAAAAGCAGCAAATGGCTACTGAAAAATCAAAACACTAAACTATATCTACAATATGATTCCGATTAATGGATGTACAGAAAACATGGCGGGTGATGAGGGACTGAAACGAAGCCTTAAATGTTAGTTCTGAATGCTTAATTTTTTTATTGTCATCTTTAAAAGTGCCTGTTTTTAAAATTCAAAATAAATAACTCTAAAGAAGTATCACTTCAAATGGATTTTTGAGATCTGCTTCGTTCATGTTCTTAAATATTAAGTGCCAATTTTCTCAGAATGTCACATTTTGATACCAGTAAACTTCTAGTTTTATTAGCATCAGGAAAAGTCAGTTCCTCAGCTGGAGTGGTTGAGAATAGATACATTCAAAAGCTCAGTCTGTAGAATTAGACTTACCTTGTGAGTAAATCTCATAGTAGCTCTTAGTTAAATTGTAAGTGAAAAATGTGGGCTTTAACCGGTTTCATGTACACTTTTCACAAATATTTTTAGGCAATATCTGTGCTTCAGGTCTTCATACCCATAACAGCACTGATAATTGTGTCAGGTTGAGAAAAATCTGGAAAAAAACTATGAGCCTGGCAGGTCATGAGAAGATCAATGGGTTCTCTGAAATTCACATTTTTTGCTCAGTTAAAGTCATTTCTTCCCCCAGGGCCACAGTACAGACTTGAGTAACTGAGTTTACAGAGGCATACAGAGTAGATATACACAGACTAAGTGTTAATCAATAATTGAAAATCAACCTACAGAGCACTAATGTAGAGTAATTTCAACATCTTATTTTGCAAAAATGGAGTCAAGCCAGCTCTGGATTACAGAAATTCTTCACAACTGATTGCAGCTTTTTACAAATTTATATTTACTTATGCCCTGCTTGGTTAGCTTTTTTATTATATGATTCTACACAGTTTTTAAAGGACTTGTTATGTTGTTGGTTGCCTGATTTTTTTTTCCTGTAATGTCAATGTGAGTTTAGAATGTACAGACCAAGAAATGGCCACCAGTTTGGTTTGAGTTCATATTTAACCCTTCTCAAAGATCAAGAATAGCAAGAAAATAGAAGAATGCAATATATTAGGACAGACTATATCATAAATTTTGATGCAGTAAAAGAGAATAAATCCAGTGAGACAATGGGCTTTACATCAAGAAAAAAACAACACAGACTCCAGTGTTCATAACACACACAGTCCTCACTGCATGATAGACTAGAGGACAAAGTAATATTTAAAAACATCATTAAGAATATTAATACAAATATATATAGTAGAATATTTTTCATAATTTGGACTTTGTAAGGAATATCTTTATTAAATAAAACAAGAGCACAGGCATAAATTATCGAAAGATTTGATCACACACACATAGACTGGATTATATGCTCATCACCCAAGTCTACAGGAAACATCACCCAAAGCAAATAGCATAATGATCTCTACCGGCAAGAGACAGCAAATAAATTGCAAAACCCAGCAACTTCTTTAAAAAAATACTTTCAAAACATGTGCAGTGTGAAAGGGCTTCTCAAGTTCAGGTGCAAGAAAAGTATAAATTTCTTTTGTAAATCCCACATATGTACCCCTAAATCACAACTGTCAACGGTGGCAGCAAAATTCACCTGTTATTTTAGGTGTCTTTCACTGTTATGACACAAAATGAAAAATCACAGTGTTTGAATTTGTCCTAGTGAAACAGAAAGTTCAGTTCCTTGTATGTGGGTGCTGCTTAACATTATAGTTTCTCTTTCAGTTATAAATGGTCTTAACATTGAACAGGCTGTTGGTTTTTCCTCATATTTCAGATAACTAAAAATGTTTAAATTTAGCACAAAAGCCATTAACATCCCTTTGAGCCATCAAGACCCAAAGTAAGACAACTTCTTATGCTATGGAAATAAAGAATTTTTGTCTTTCTTTTCCAATATTCTACAGCAATAAAAACAAATGTCCAGTTTATGCCTTCACAAAGCATTCTTACTTCCTATGAAATTTCCACTCAACCTCTGCATTCTCTAGCTCTTGCATTCTTAACTACAGATGCTCGTCATGAGTGCAACTCGACTGTGATATTTCTACTTTCCCACTAGAAAAGTAAGGAGAGGTCATTTAGCTCCAAAAACTTGTAGGGTATGTGTTTAGATAGAAATACTTTTTAGACTTGGTTTTAAAATGAGAAAAAAAGGACTAATACCATCTTCCGGTTAAGAACGAGTAATATGGGCCCTGGCTGGTATAGCTCAGTGGAGCGCGTGCCTGTGACAAGGAGAGAATCTTTTTTTAAAAATGAGTAATATGGACCTGATTTACCCTCCCACCTGAAACAATGGGGAAAAAAACCCTGAAAAAATGCTAGAAAAATTATTTCTAAGACACAGAACATCAAGCAACAAAACACACTGATCCTTGAGAGGTAGGAAACAAATAAGCTGAGCCCAACAATGCACTCTGCTTGCTATCTTGAGAGAGACTTCAGGTAAAAGCAAAGGAAGAGTGAGTTTAAGAAAAGCCTGAAAACTATCTGAATTGAGAGAAAGACATTGAGGAAATGAGGAAACTTGAGTCCATAGGGAAAAGGAGCAGAAAGGAGAGAGCTGACTCATGACAGAAACTTGGAGACCTGCAAAGGGTTCCCCAAGTATTAGCAGAGTACCTGTTACCACAAGTGTAGGAGAGCACCATCTGAGGATGAGGAAGAAGCATCTAAAAGAATCAGGAGGAACCGTGTCTATTTCTTCTAGCCAGAATGAAAAAAATCAAAATTCACGGGGCATTAGGTAGAGTACTTAGGAAGGTCTTGCCTCAGCAGTGGGGAATAATTAGCCCTAGACGGTTTCTGCTCTGAACCTGCCTCAGGATCTTCATGGTTCCACATAACTTACATCCCAGAAAAAAGTTCAAGAAGGTTTATAGGAATACAAAAATATCCATACAAGGTAAACCAACAAGGTAAAATTCACAATGTTTGGCATCCAATAAAAAATTACTAACCATGAAAGGAAGTGGAAAAACACAAAGCATAATGAGGAGAATAATCAACTGATTGAAGATGACCAGAAAAAAAAATGACCCAGAATAGGCGTGAAGTAAAGACATTAATACCACTGTTGTAACCGTATTCTTTATGTGCAAAAAGTTAAGTAGATTGATGGAAAATAGAAAAACATCAAACTTTCCAAGATAAAAAGTATTGCCCTGGCTGGTGTGGCTCTGGATTGAGCACTGGCCTGCAAACCCAAAGGTCTCTGGGCCGATTCCCAGTCAGGGCACATGACTGGGTTGCAGACCGGGTCCCCATCTAGGGGCGTGTGAGAGGCAACTGATCAATGTTTCTCTCACCCATTGATGTTTCTCTCCCTCTCTTTCTCCCTCCCTTCCCCTCCTTCTAAAAGATAAAATCTTTAAAAAAAACCTATTGTACAATGGGTGAAATAATACACTGGATGGCACTGATGGCAGATAAGACATTGCAGAAAAAAGATTAATGAATAGAAAGCTATAGGAATGAAACAGAAAAAGAAAACGAATGTGAAAAGAACATCACATCAGTAAGCTCTAGATCATTCAAGTGACCTCCAATGGATCAGTTGAGTCCCTGAAGAAAAGAAGCAGGGGGATGAAAAGAAAATTGGAAGAAATAATGACCAAAACTTTCAAAACTTGATGAAAAGTGTTAATTCACCAAACCAAAGAAGCTCGACAAATTCCAAACACAAAAACACGAAGAAAACTATACCAAGACACATCATGATCAAATTGGGAAGAAAAAAAAGCAATAAAGAGAAAACCATAGACGAATTCTAACCATGCAGAAACTTTATTTTCTTTAATCTGGCCTTTTGTTTTGATTCCCCCCCCCTTTGATTCAAACTGGCCTCACTCAGCATCCTGACTCACTCATCTCCCTCTCCTTTGCTTAATTATTAAGCCCTCAGGACAATGAGGTTCTGGTCAGTATCCAGAACCAGTATCCAGTATTCTTAGAAACAAAACCTGGGGTCTGTGGACCACGGAAACACTTTAGTCAAACTAGAGGTAACATGTAGGCCTCAGTTGTGTTTTAGTTCCAGAACAACCCCATGGCTGGCATCAGGACCAGATGCAATAACCACCCCCAACCCTAGCATCAACCAATCAGTAGAGACCATGACCCTAACTCCATTAGTCACCATGACTAATGATTTTTTCCCAATATGATCCATCTCCTGGAAGTCATGGGGCAGCCAGGTCTTTGAGCATGAGCTACCTGTGACTCCAGGCACGGTGCCACCCCCTTAATAAATCCTTAACTTTCTTGGTTGCAAACTCCTGTTGGTGTCTTACTGGGCTTTGCTGCACGTCGGCAAATGTACCCCTTCGTTCCAGTAACATGGCCTCAGCAAAAACAAATGCTGTGGTCAGAGAAACGAAGATAGGGGGTGACATTAGATTTCTCATCTGAAACAATATAAGTAAGAATATACTGGGAAAACTTTATTAAAGTACTCAGTGTAAGAAAACTGTCAGTATAGAAACTCTATGCCTGGCAAGAATATCTTTAAAACACTAAGGTAAAATAAAAACTTTCTCAGATTGAGAAGCTTAAAGAATCCATTACCAGCAAACCCAGACTACAAGAAATGTTAAAGGAAACTCAAACAGGCAGGGGGAAGTTATAGCAGCTGGAAATTCAACTCTGCATCAGGGAATGAAAAACACTGTAAATTAACTACACAGGCAGGTCAATGTTTTATTTTTACCATTTAACTGATTTAAAATATAAAAATAGTGGCAATGTACAATGGAATTTATATCATATTTCAAAGTAAAATGCATGACAATAACATAAAATCTGAAAGGAAAAGTATATTACCATACTGTTCTTAAACAATAAATGAAATAGTAGTACTTTGTCAGTTGAAAGTATGCTATGATAAATTAAAGATATATACTAAAAATCCTGATGCAACCACTGAATTAACCAAATGAGGAGATATAAATTAAAATTCAACAAAAGAGATAAAAAATAGAATCATTACAATTTTTTGATAAATCCAAGTGAAGGCCCCGAAAAATCAGAAAAAGGGAACAAAAAATAGAAGGAACAAAAATAAAAGATATTAGCTTCGAACTAACCATATAAATAATTTCATTAAATGTATATGGCTTAAGCATACCAATTAAAAGCCGGTGCTAGTCAGACCAGATTTACAAAAACAAGACTCACCTATACATGGTCTACAAGAAATACACTTCACATACAGACCTAAAGAGGTTAACTAACAGGAAAGGCTGTGAAATTATATACCATGCTAATGCTAGTCACAAGAAAGCTGCAGAGGTTATAGCAATGTCAACCATACTTTCACTTACTCCTCCTAGTCATGTGTTCCTTCCCATCCTAGTTCCCTTTTCTTCTTCAATTCAAATTTTAGCTATTTTAATGGACTATCTACCAAAATGAAGATTTTTGTCCTTCTTTCATAGGCACCTGCATCAATCACTACAGATAACAAAACTATCTTTTTCTCCTAAGGTATTATATTATTGCCTTATATCCAATGCCTTGTATAGTGAGGGTACATTTCTTTTATTTACACCTTTTTTTTAAAAAATGGTTACAGTGAGTATGATCTTTATAAAGACAGCTGAGCAATTCCAGAAGTTTCTAAAGGAAGACAAGCGGGGATTCAGTGGACTAAGGAACTGTTCAGCAGAACCCCGCTAGCAGGGCTTGACGTGCAGGCAGGGTGAGTCCACCAGCTCACGCCATTCTTGTCCTTTCCACCCGAGCAGCTCTGTGCCGTGTGTCCATTAGCACTGGATGAACAGGTTGCCCCACAGGGACTGAAACCAGGGCAGAAGGAACATTGGCCTTTGAGTGAAAATCACACGTGTGGCCTGGCTCCAGAAATCTGTCCAATTTGTCACTTTACCCCTGAAGAGTGAGTTTGAATGCAAGACACACAAAGTCAAGTGGTGCACAGCCTGGAAGGAAGTGAGAAAGCAGAAGCTATGAAAGGTGCAGAAGGGACATGTGTGTTGAAAGCGCAATCCGGGAAAAAGAAGAAAACATGGAAGCTGGATGAAGAAGGGGTAGAAAGGGACAGAAGGGGACAAGGGTCACTTTGTGTGGGCAAGTTTCAAGAGCCTGTCCTCCCAATCTTGCTCCCCCCTGCCAGTTTCTCCTGTAGCAGGCCCTGTCGAGCTCTCGAAAAGAGGATTTCTTGGGACAGGGCCAAGAGCTCCGCCCACATTCCCCGAAATGGAGAACAAGGAGTTCTCAGAACGGCCCCAGCTGCCGACTGCAAGGTGAGCACAGGCAAGAAGCAGAACCTGCAGCTCGCACATGCCCCAGGCTCTGCCAGCTCCTGATGCCCCACTCTCTGACCCTATAAAAAAATAAGCCCCTGGGCCTACACAGGCCTTTCAGTGAGGCCCTTAACTCAGAAAGCCATCAGGGCCAGAACTGCTGGAGCTGGCTTTCTAGCCAGAAGCCTGTATGAGAGGAGGGAAGAGTGTGATCAGTGAAGTAAAGAAACCAAATGTGCAGGGGTCTGAAAACTAGAATGGGGCTTAGTTCAAACTGTTCCCCAGAAAGATGGCGAATTTACCAACTTGTTTTCCCAGGAGGAGTGCATGAGAATGTCCTCTTTCTTGTGCCCATGCCAGCATTATGTTATTTTTTTAATCTTATTTCTGCTGATTGGGCACGTAAAAAATGATATTACATTGTTTTTATTTATATTACCTTTAGTATGAAGGAAACAATTTCCAATGTTGAATGATTATTTTTCTCTCTCCCTCTCTTTTTTTTTTTTTGGTTAAGTTTCTCTTTGTGTTCCTT
>PVKM010049536.1:0-10909 GCA_004027735.1 Carollia perspicillata
TCCGTGGGGGCTGCAGGTGGGGGTGGGGTGGGCAGCTCCAGGGCAGTAAGGCCTCTAAACAAAATGTGGCCCCAACCTCACAAGACCACGTGGCCACCGCCTCTGTGCCACTGCCCTGCAGTGACATCCGTGGCGTGCAGTCCCTGTCGCTGGGAGGGCCCTCTGCAGAGGACAGGGGACACACCGACCACGCTCACCACCGTCCCGCCCGTCTGCACAAGACTTCCCGACTCTGTCTTCAGGGCATTTTCTATTTTTGAAGAAAAAGGAAAGTTATATTTTTATATTTCCTTACTCTTTTTCCATGTAAACAAGTATGAATTTTACGATCTAAAAATAGGGGAGTGGGATAATTTTATGTGCTGTGTGGCCATCCACTTCTGTTCAGCAAAAACAGCTGCTAAATCCTGGTTGGCAGGGAAAACAGATAAAATACTGACATTACTCCAGCTTAAAAAAAGATTTAAGTTACCTAGTATTCTTTAAAATAGAAATTTTTTTCTTATTTTAGAGGTCTTAGTGTATTGATTTCTTAAAATAAATATATTTTCCATTATTTGCTAAAATTTTTGCTTATTTATTTTTAGAGAGGGGAAGGGAGGGAGAAAGGGAGGGAGAGAAACATCAGTGTGTGGTTGCCTTTCACGTGCCCTCACTGGGGACCTGGCCCGCAATCCAGGAATGTGCCCGGACTGGGAATCGAACCAGCAACCCTTTATTTCACAGGCTGGTGCTTATTCCATTGAGCCACACCAGCCAAGGTACATTTCCGTTCTTATTGGATGGTCCCTTGAACAAAATCTAATATCCAGCTATTGTCAGATCTTTTAAAACCAAGAGCAGCTTTGAAAAAAGTATACATTTCATATTAACACTGATTTCCTTTATTCAGGGTTTATTGTTAGTGTCATCACAAAGCATTTTGGGGTCACGTGGCCATTACTCGAGGCTATTTTATTTTTTTAAAAATACATCAGGTTTATAGATTAACTTCATAGTTTCTGTTAAAAGCACAACTTAAAATTGAAGATGGAATTTGACATAGTTCTTTCACATAAATGCCATTAATATAAATACATATTTGCTTATAAAATAGGTTATTTTGTAATGCTGTAATTTATCGATAGCTACATATTTGTGTATATAAACCTTATTTACATATGTGTATTAACACGAAAGGGAAAGGACATTAGTTCATTTATAAATGTTAATTTCTTAAAAAGGGCCATGTTTTGAGTCTTTAGAATTATTTTAATGTCTTTTACAAAGACTTTTAGCATCATGCACCCCCCCTCGCGAATCCATATCCCACATAGATGTTATAGCTTTCTTGACACTAAAGACTACCACTTCCCTAGAAAATTTAAAATTCTGCCTAATGTGCATAGATCTGAAATTCTAAATGAATCGCAGAAATTTTAGTGTTGCCCAACTGAAACCAAAAAGGTTTTTTGGCCAATTTAAAATCTAATGTATTGAATAATTTCCAAAAGAGCTATTATTCTAGAATGTCCCTTTAAAAAATACCATGCTGAAATTAATTGACCTATTGCTAGTTGACCCATACAATTATGGAATTCCGAGTTGATGGATATATTTCACTAATGAGCACCTCATTTGCATTAGGGAATAATACTGTTCGCTATCATTTACATAAAACTATTAGTGGTATATAACTTAAGTATTCGTCTTAGATTAAATAGGAAACAAACTGTAAGTATTTCCTTTAAGTATGAAAAATCTGATGCAATTCTAATTCACTACTATTTGTCCACATATTGAGATAATTTGACCAGGAAACTAAGCTGTCAAACAAATTAAGCAAATAAGGCAAATAGTTAATCTGATAGGCTATTAAATTCGATCTCTTATGTTGAAACTTGTGTGATGAATATTACTAATAATGAGCTACAATTACTGCCCTCTTTGTCCTTTTTTCTTATTCGACCTTCAGTCATTGTCCTAAACTTCTACCAAATTGAAATCGAAACATAGAGAAAATATGGATTACTGTAAACTGTAGTTGGTTTATATGAGACCTGCATTACGATTTATGCTAAAAACAGGTGTAGAACTGGACACAGGTTCCCTCATAGGACTGAAATTCAGCTGATCGGATTTCAGGAATGTGAGTGTTTACAGTTCACTGTGGCCATGCCTACTGTGTAAGTCTTTGTTGTAGCATCTCTTTGGTTGTTAAATGGTACTCAGTATCTCTAAGCTAAAACAGTATTGAGATGAGCAAACATTTTATTTTAAGCCTTTTTACCCCATCCTTTTGAACAGTTGCGTACGAACTATTTTTCTCACAAAGTTATTTATATTATTTTATAATGTAGGATTTTCCTTTTTTTTTCTTCTTCCAAGACTAATGCATTAAGATAATTTTCTCTACATTTCTAAGCTCACTAGGTTTTGGACAATATACTAAGATGTTTATTTGTAATTGTGTTTTTTAAACAGAGAGTGAAAAATAAATCACTGGAGGATGTGGTTATGTTAAATGTTGACACAAACACTTTAGAATCACCATTTAATGACTTGATCAACCTCCCGAGTGACGTGGTAAGTCCAAAGGATGCTTTGTGGTGAGCACAGATATATGTGTATGTTTTCTCCCGGACCCTTGCCTCACCGAGCGTGATTTTGCCCACAGCGCAGGGCTGGAACAAAGGGGCTGAGGGTGTGTGAGGACTCACCGTAGGGTCTGCGTTTCCTGTTTTTACCTTTTGGCAGGTGAGGAGCTGTCGAGTGGGGCCTGATGCTCCCTGTTGTAAAGGGGACCGTAATTAAAAAGCTCGGCGCACTCATTAGGCAAGGCTTCTTTCAAAGTACGTCTCTTCATCTCATCTTAATCATTATATCACAAAGGAGGCATTTCTGTCTGCCTAGTGGCATGTCTTGCAAAAGAATGAGAGTTTTTGAAGGAGAAAGAAGGAAGCCAATTACCGGCTTGGCTTCCCCGCCACCTGCCAGCGCCATTCCTTTTAATTAATGATCTGATGGTGCTGGTCAATATAATAAGAAATGCTGGTACAGTTGGGGTCAGAGAATTCTGGCTTTGATCTCCCTCAACTTTCTGAAACATTTATTTGTTTTCTCTAAATTATTTCAGTTTTATTTTTAATCTTCTCTGTCCTGCTGAGGGCCGCAAGAATGAAAACCTACACGGAGTGCCATTGGCTGTGGCAGAGCGAGGGGTGCTTACTTAGAATTCTATTTGTAAATTAAACTGCAGGCCCAGTTTGTCATAAAAGACATCTGATCCTTTTGAAATGACGAAAACTGTCTTTTGTCTGTAAAGGCTGATAAATTAAGTGCCAGTTCTCGCCTGGTCTTTGATCTTGCAAAGGGGTGTGTGTGTGTCTGTGTGTGTGTGTGTGTGTGTGCAGCTTATAATAGGATATATTCTGTATTTCATGTGAAATAGTCTCCAAAAGTGTATTTTTTGGCCTTCATATTCCTGATAATGGCAAAAATGCAGACTAGTCTTGTTTCTGTATATGTTTCAATGCTCGTTTAAAAATATTTTTCTAACATAGTTCTAAGTTAAAATAACCCCCCTTTAAAAATTTATTCTTTTCAGGGATATTAAAATTTGAGAATTAAAAAAAACCTTTATTTAAATTTGTGAGTCTCTAATATTTCAAGTACTTTGAAATCATTTTTAAGGAGTTTGAAAAATGAAATAAAAAAATCTCAACCTCAAAAAATACAGTAAAACTAAACTTGATTGTTTTTATGGCTATCGATGGGAAAATATGATTTTAAGGTTGAAATCAAGTTATTTATGCCCATAAATAACCTAAAATACTTGCTGACCTTGAAGCAAATTAAATTGAAGTATTTTATCTTACCATAGTAAAATTAATGCTATGTACAAACAAATCCAAACCCTGGTCAGTAAAGAATTATATTATCTTTTTAGCTCATTATAACCAGATTGCCTCATTATGAAAATTTTGCAGAAGCTGCTAGAAATGATTAGAGTTATTCATTTGGAAATCCATCAAAGTATCCTTCTTTGGAGAGAGAAGTAATTATGAAAATAAAGACCCAACTTTTAAGAATGTTTTTCTTATGTGCTTGTATCTGCTACTGTTAGTGCCCCTAAGGAGAAAGGATTGTGTTCTTTTGAAGAAGAGGAAGAAAAATGGGAAAGAAATCAGCTTTTCCAGTGCCATGGTACAGTTTTTATAGTCTGCTTTGACGATAGCTCATTCTTCCTTTGAGAAGAATTATCTCTAACAGTCATTGTTTCGGTGGGTAATTCTGTTTGAATTCAGAGGTAGTGCTTTCCCAGTCAAATTAGTTTGCTGTTAACGCGTTTGTTAGTTAAATCCGTGAAGGAGTTAAACAGTACTCGCAGGTACAAAAGCCTGGATGTATAACACGATGCGAGGGAACATCATCCCATCGTAACAGTTCGCTGGACACAACTGTGGAAGGGAGAGAAAGAGGCTAGGAAGAGACACGGGGCAGAGACGGAGCCGAGGGCGAGCGCGTCAGGTCCGGAGCCCAGGGCTGGCCCGTCTGCCGAAGGCAGAGACGGGGCTGGCTCTCAGGGGGCACTGCAGCTTCCAGCCGCAGGGGGAGATGCTTCAGGCCGCAGTCCTCGTCTGACACACATTTGAGATGATTGTTTAACCCTCTCTCCTAAGTTCAGCTTTCGCCATCAGCTTTCCGAAAGCCGTCCCTTCCACTCCTTTGGGAAGTACGATGAAGTAGCCAGTCCTATTTTCTATCTCTGTAAATGTTTCAAACGAGGCATGTTAAAAGATCGCAAATGACCTTATTGAATTTGTGTGTGTGTGAGAGAGAGAGAGAGAGATCTGAGTGAATATACACACACTGGAAGCCTGAGACGTATCTCTGGCGGGGTTGTTCGGGTAGTTAGTAGATTAACTGAGATTGCAGTGGGGGCCTCCGAGGGCCTGCTGCCGAGCAGGGCAGCCACCCTTCCCGGCAGGCCGGCCGGCCAGGCGGCTCCGTCTGCACGTGCACCCGATTACTGCGTCAGCCTGGCCAGCGGCCTCGGCCGCTCCCGGGTCAGCGGTCACAGTTGTCCCGAATTACTCGTCTTTCTTCCTGCGGACCCTCTGCTGAGCCGCACGCTGTAATCTTCTTAATGGCTTCATTCCAATATTCACACATAATATTGCAGATTTATTGACTGTTAGAAATACGACCCTGCCAGTAGCAGTTCCGCTGCCGGAGGAATTGAAAATTGGAAAAATAAATCAGGGCCGGGCGCTCGGGAGCTCTTTGTTTTCCGCAGGGGAGGGGGACAGGCTCTCTTCCTGTGTTCTGACAAGAACACTTGTTTTTCGATTTCATCATTTCACTCTGGATTTGGATCATGAGAAGAAAACGAAACCCCAGTTTTATTGGGAGTGATTTTAACGATATTGATTATTACATGGAATAACTTTTCAAAGCAGTTGGTCCATTAAGATGTACTGTTGTAGTTTTTGTCTGTGAATACCTTGTGATTTTATTTTTTATTGGCCATACCAAATACAGAGATCTTCAAGCATATGTAGTTTATGAGTGTTTTGAAATAAAAAAGTAAACTTTAGGGCTATAAACAATGTCAATTAATGTTAGTGTTACTGTGTTATGTTTTTCAGTAAGGGGAAAAGCCCAGCTTGATTAAATGTAACATTTCAAGTCTCAAGTGCAGTCATTTTAATGTAAGGAGATGCATTAGTGTGAGCCCTGCTCATTCCAGACACAGTCACAAACTCAGTTTCAATCATGTGCTGATTTAAAATGTTGTATTTCTAAGCTGTTATTGCTCATTTAAATTTTTATCATCGATATTTTTAAAGTAAGTTGGATGATTGTTATTATTTCAGAAATAAATAGGACAACCCTACTTGTCAGGAAATTAAGCTAATTGCAACTATAATGAGATTTAGGGAATCTGTCTTCATGTGACTATTCAGTTAAAACAATTATAAACTAACTCTTGTAGGCAAAAGAGGTTAGAATTGACATCTGAAAGGGTTGCATGCATTTGAATATTCATCGCTAAGAAAGTGAATCTTGACCTCTGTTGTTTAACTGTCTTCAGATCATGTTAACTCAGTCAGCTGCAAAGAGTGATATGCTCGGAGGCAGGCCAACAGGTTTCTCCCTGCTTTGGGGGTGAAGGGCGGAGAGGGGACTGTCCGCGGTGTGTCTGGAGCTGTGGCCTGGTGGGCTTTGCCCCTCAGACCGGGCTGCAGCGCCGGACCCTGGTCTGCCTCGCACAGACGGGGCAGCCAGTGCGGAGAGCACCTCTCCCGAGGCTCGGAGCTGGAGCTCTCTGCATTCTCGTCTCGGCGAGGGAAGGCCCCGGCGACCTGTTGGACTGAAGTTAGGGGTTTCAGCACTGTCTCGGTCACTCGTTTTCATCGTATCTGGAACTGCATTGGAAAATGGCACTTTATTGTCTACTACGAGGGTATGTAGACAATAGAGTACAGTTAAGAGTTATTGTACAATTCAGTGTAAACCACAGTGTGTTCCGTGTAGGCTGACCACATTCAGTATCAAGCATATGTAATTACCGAAACCCTGAAGAGACCTCATTATAAAATGGTGTCATTTATATAAAATAAATACCACGTATTTTATAGTGAGGATTCCAAGTGTCTCTTGAACGAATAGGTTAATGTTTTTATTGTGATATGGAAAAAGACACAGATTGTTCTGAATTACCAAAAATCATTAAAAGCCTAAAGAACTAGAGGAAAAAAACCCCAAAACTCTGATTTGAAGTATAGTTTTAGACATCTGCATTCAAATGAGTTAATTAATCTGGGAGTAAGTTTGGGAAAGAATGGCTTTATTTTTCCAGCAAACATTTAAAATTAGCTTTAAAAAAATTCAAGTGCATGATCCAATTTAACTCTTGCAGCTCTGCAGGTCGTCAGTAGGTATGTTGAATTCATTGGCTTTTCCCTCTAATCTAACATGAAGGGTTAATATGTTAAATTGTCATACTGCATGTTATAAAGGAAAAAAAGGGCCCCAGGGAATATTATATTAGTTCCAGGTTGCCACAGCCCTGCCGTCACTCTCGCTGTGTTCCTCAGTGAGTGGGGCTCCCGGCAATTTCTGGAGTGGCCAGGGGAGCAAGATGACAGTGTCGTCCAGGTCCCAGGGTAATTTAGAGCACTTTTTTTTTTCTCAGTTTACTAGCGTAGACTTCAGGAGACAAACACAGCTTTCCGCTGCGCCTTGGAGACATGCAGCCATGCCCACCCCCGCAACCCCTAGAATCCAGGCACCCAGATGTGCTGGCTGCCCCAGCCGCCAGCCTTGGAGCTGTCTGTCTCTGAGTGACCAGCAGGCTGTGGTCAGCACCTGGGGAAGCGGAACAGGGTTGCATTGCTTTTATCTTTTGTAGTAGGAGCTGCTTTCCAAGTCCCCGTGTAGCTTAGCCTTCCGTCCTAGAGCATTTTACGAGGGTGTTTCATCCGACTTTCACAGTCACAAAAGGAGGAACCTGGAGGCATGCATCGCCCAAGCTTTGTCGGCTGTGGGAGCCCGATTTTGCTCCCTGGCTCTGGGAACAGGGGCCACCTGGCAAGGGCGGCTGTGAGCGGCTGCGCCTGGCGCTGGATGTCCGCGGAATCTCGCCCCCCTCTCAAGTAGTTACGTTCAGAGACGTGATTGTTCAGGGAAAGTTTTTGCTGTTGTTCACAAGTAAAGCATTAGAGAGCGTGCCATTTTCCCTACTGTGCTCTTGATGTGTAGTTTTTTAAACATAAACTTTAAGTGTAAGAGCAAAACGCAGTAACGCAGCACCCTGAATACCGGGCTCCCAACCCTGAGAAGATCGTCCTTCTTCTCTTCCGGAGGAGGAGAGACCGACCGACCGGCTCCCTGCAGGGACCCCAGCCTTAGCGTCCCCTTTGCGCCTCTGCGCTTGTGCCTGGTTCATACCCATTTACGGTTCCCTCCTCTTGGAGAGGCCGAGCGCCCCAGGAGTCCTCGGCTCTTCCGTAGCTTTTCATTTCCAGCTAAGTTGCCTCACTCTTCCGCTGATGTCTGTTATCTTTACTGTATCATCTTCATGGCCTGCTTCTCTGTCTTACTGCATGCATACGTGTGTCTGTGCATCTATAGCATGTGTGTGTATGTATGTATGTAGCATGTACGGTAAGTATAATCTCCAGTTCGTTTCTACTCCTTTGCGTTCTTGGCTTTTCCATACTCAAGAGACTTTGTGTGCACGACCTTACGAGCTCTGTCGCAGTCCGTCCCCGAGTCCTGCCGATACCACAATGACCTGGGGAAGTTCTGAATCAGGTATGTTCCTGGGCCCACCACAGACGTCCTGTTCCATTGAACTAGAGCGCTTAGGGTAGAAGTGTGCCCGGGTGAGTTGTTAATTTGTTCATTCATTCTGTCGACAAATGTTCGTTGATCGCCCCCCGTACGCTTGCGTGGTGCTCGGGGCCGAGCCAACAGGAAGACATAGATGCTGGTCGCCTGGAACTCGGCTTCTGTCGGGCTACATGGCCACACCAAGTCACAAGGGATGATTGGGAAACAGCTGAGCTCACCCCCACCAGTCAAAGCTTTCAGATTTTTATGGCCAAAGACAGGGAAAGGGGGTGTAGGTGGATGGACAGCCATCCCTGTCCTAGGGGAGCCGAAGGGGAAATAATTTCAGCCAAGCTGACGTGCTGTTCTTACTGGCCTGCGAACTCAGATCTGCCTCCTGTGGCCCAGCCACTCGGCTGCGGGAAAGTGTCTGTGCAAAACTGGCTTGAACGACGAGGACGAGGGAGCTGAGCAGAGTGGGAGGAGAGGCGGGCACGGTCGAGAAAGGGGAGGAGGTCCTGGTTGGCTGTGGGGGGTCGAACAAAGGAGAGGGCCGTGCAAAAGCAGGTCATGGTGCCAGGCAGGCGCGGGACCGTAAAAGACCCGGAGGTCTCGTTCAGGCCCCTTGGACGTCACCAGATGTTCCCCAGAGGTTCTTAGTGGAGGAAGAGTGAGGTTCACTTTGACTTCCAACAGCATCGCATCGGGTCCTGGGTCCTGAAGATCCCTGGGTATCGGAAAGGAAGCAGGAACAGTGCTTAGGAGACCATTTGCCGTCGGCCAGGTAAGAGATGGGAGCTGCTTGAACCTGGCAATGGCAGGAACTTAGAGAAGAGCGGGCAGACGTGGACTCTCTACCAGGGGTCACACTGGCAGGGCCAGTGCGCCGCAGGTGGGAGACGAGACCCTTTCAGAGCCGCGGGACCCGTGGCTGTGACCTAGGAGAGACCCTGGCACGAAGTTGGGCTCACGGGGGGAGGAGAGCGGTTTGGCCGTCTTAAATTTTAGGATGCCTCTGAGGAGAAGGGAGGCGTAGATGACGCCACGTGTGTTAGGGTCCGACAGGTAATTCACACACAGAGACGAGGCAGTGATGCCCCGGGTGAGGGGATCGTATGCTTTTCATTTAATAAGAGTTAAAGGTTACTGTTTTAATCCTTAAATAGAAGCTTGTTAGAAAACTATATTGAGAAGGAATGGTTCATTTTGTTTCTTAAAAAAAAAAACAGAACGTTAGAAGGATTAAAGGAATTTAGTATGTGATTCATATGAGAACCAGAGCACACGTTTCATGGGAGAATAAAAGATTTTTAAGTTCGTAACTTTTTCTATCTAAAGCAGACGGTTATTGGAAGCTTTAACCTTTCTGCCCACGTGCGGTTTCTAGACTGCCGTGGAGTTATGTGAAGAGGCCTCCCAACCCCATCACGGGGCAAGTTTGGGTGTGTCGGTTCTCGAAACATGTTTCTGAACGTTTATTTTTATCTTCTGTTCTTGAGGCTGACGTTTCTCTCTGTGGTCCTAAAACGTTAAATGAAAATTTCTGGACACAGTGGTTAATTTATTATTTTTTTCAGAAGAGCTGCCTCTAAAAGTCTAGCAAGAGAAAAACAGGCACCGCTGGTCTGGAAAACTCGGCATGTCCGTTTCTGGGCGCCTTCTCCCCACCTCCCTGCTGGCGCAGTTGCTGCGTTACCGAGATGCCGCGCACGTGGCCGGGGCCCCGTTAGTGGGTGCCTGTTTGCCGTGTTTGCTCGTGTAATTTCCCCCTTTTCGTCGTCGTCACTCTAGTGCTACGAGAGACGTGCAGAATCGGGGTGATGTTCTCCACACGCAGTGGGCTCCCAGTTACACTCCCCTGTGGGTGGCTGCCTAGGAGCCCGGATTCTCCGTGTAGGAAAGGCATTTAAATACCTCGTAAGAGCAGTCAGGTGGTGTTTGCTTCTGAAATTCTTTTTACTGCATTTTTGTTTTGTTTCGCTATAACACTTCATTGCACTTGAAAAATATTTGCAGACTGAAAAATGTGATAAAATACAATGTCAGTTTCGAAGCAACCTTTTGCCATTGGTGATGGAAACTTGCTTGCTGTAAAAAGAGAAGAAAATTATACTTTCTCATTAACGCATAGTAGGGTTGTGTGATAGTAACCCCATGACTGAGGTCCCAAATGCTTTTCCAAATTATGTTATGTGGGCGTATGAACTTGAGGACTTCGTGGGCAGAGGTATACTTATTTCGTAAACCGTGAAGTCTGGAAATCGAAGCAGAAAATGCTGTTTCCCAGACCAAGCCTTGAAAAAGTGCCCAGGGGACATCGATATTTTTTAACGGATAAAAACTGCTAAAAGCCAATTAGCACCACGAAGGGCCGATGGCAGGTGGTGATAATTCACCCACCCCAGGCCAGGCAAGTAGCACGGTTGACAGGGTCGTTTTGTATTAGAGTCGCATCCTTATGTCCACAGCCGACTCTGAAAGTCCATTTCGTTTTTCAAGACTGTCTCTGGGCATTCCTTCGTGCAGTCAGAAACCCTTACCTGGCCCACCCCCTGGTCTCGGAAAACAGGGACCCTCTCCCACCTTCTGA
>PVKM010049537.1:0-10936 GCA_004027735.1 Carollia perspicillata
GATTTCAGTAAGTAGGGCCTTGCCCAGGAAGGAAAAGAAAGGGTGTTTGCCGGTTCACCGCTCCGGCTGGGTTTCCTCTTCTGCCTGAGGCCCTCAGTCAGGCACGACTATTTCTCAGACGGCTCAAGTGCCATCCTGCGGTGGAGCTTTTAAGAGCAGAGAAAAAGAGGTGGTTTTTGCTCCAGATAAAATATCCGGGAACGATAACAAGTTTCAGTACCCCCAGAGTGCCGAGCACACCTCAGGGCCCCGAGCACCCCCTTTTCCGTGGTCCCACTGAACTGCCACCAGTCCCATCACTCGCGCCCGACCCTACGCGCAAAGTGCGGCTCGACTTCCAGCCTCCGCTCCGAGGCGTGGGCGCCCGCTGCGGGCATTCAGGAGACACTGGACGGATGCCTGAGTTCATGGAGAATGCGCTCATGACTTTCATCTCCAGGCTCCTGACGTGAGGAGCGGCCTTGCTGGGGGTTTAGAAAGAACATCGGTTACTAAATGATTTTATCTTGTCATCCTCCTCACACAGCTCACGTACAGCCAGTTAAAAATGCTCCACCTGATTCGTGGCTCGGTCGTTGCAGAAATGAACGAGGCCCATGGTTTGCGCCAGCCGTCTCGGGCGCTGCCCCGGGGCCTGGCTGACCCCGTGCTCCTGTGTCCCCCGCAGTCATGGAGGTGGCCTCTGGCGAGTACGGCGATCAGAACGGGCGCCTGGTGAGAGCCGTCCGCGAGGGCGTGTGCGACTCGGACTACAGGAAAGAGCCCGGGGGGGATGCCGAGGTGAACCCTTTCCTTTGGCACCGGCCCTCTGAAGAGGTAAAGCAGGCAGAACGGTTGAAGGGGCCGAGAAAGGGGATCCCACCCCCGGCCCGGGAGGGCGCGGCCCTGTGTCTGGGCCGAGAGGAGGGGCGTCCCGGGCGTGGGGGTCTCACCGCCGCCCCCTTCTCGGCGTGTCCGCAGGACTCCACTTCCATGGAAGGCTGTCACAGCTTCTCCGCCAGCTGCCTCACCCAGTTCTGCATCCTCTTCAAAAGGACGTTCCTGAGCATCGTGAGGGACTCGGTGAGCCTGTGCAGCCGCCTCCTGGGCACGGGAAGCTGCTGGGCACGTTCAGGGGTGTCCGTTCTGACGGGCCTTTCAGAGGGCTGTCCCTCCATTCGCATCGGTCAGCTTTCACTCTGTGACGCTGCTGTGACAAACGCCCCCAAATGCCAGCAGCCATGACAGTAAATATCTGTGGCTGCGTGTCGTGACCCCGCCCCTTATCCTGGGGCTCGGCAGGGAGGCCCAGCTCCTTTCTAGAATGTGGCACAGGGAAAGCGCAAGGAGAAACCGAATGTAAAACTTCGGGTGGCAACTTGTCGCTTGTGCTCACCTTCCTCTGGCCAAAGCAGGTCATCGGGCCAAGCGCGACGTGGGGGAGCATCTTCCTCCCTCAGGGAAACACAGCCAGGCACAGGGTCCAGGGCTGTAGGGAGGCTTGTCAGGAAGGAGCGGGTGGCAGTGGAGAACCACAGTGACAGCCGCATTCAACGTGGACAGTCGGACACCCTGCCCACGAAGGGCTGAGTCCTCTGGGACCCCGGGTGGGAAATGGAGCTCTTCAAGGGTGGGCCTCCGAGGTGCCCACCCGTCGTCCCTTTCTCCACCCTCGTCATCCCTTGTCCTCTCCTTTTGAACAGTTCTGCTTTAACAGCGATAAACTGCTCCCTGTGTGCGTGTGTGAGAGCTGGCTTAGGGTGGGGGTCGCTTTGCTGGAGGAGAAGGGGCAGGGTGAGTCACGACGTCTGTGAGGGTCGGTGCGTCCGGAGGCCTTGGCCCCGTTGTCCCGTCACTGCCCAGCCCCCTGACTTCCAGGTGCGTGAGTAACAGCCATGTGCGCCCCCAGGTCTTGACACACCTGCGGATCACCTCTCACATCGGCATCGGCCTCCTCATCGGCCTGCTGTACTTGGGGATTGGGAACGAAGCCAAGAAGGTCCTGAGTAACTCCGGCTTCCTCTTCTTCTCCATGCTCTTCCTCATGTTCGCCGCCCTCATGCCCACCGTGCTCACATGTGAGTGTCCGCCAGGCCACCCACCCACCTCCCCTCCGTTTCCCGTCATTCCAGCCCACAAGGAATCAGGGACCGAGGTCCTGGCTCAGCTGAGAGATGAGGTTTCTGAACACACAGTGTCTTGTTTTTGAAAATGCCATTTTCTTTGTTTACAGGTGTACAGTTGTATTTTGTTTTGTTAGACAAAAAAATACACAGCATAATTTAAGCCAAAGGAATGAATCACTAATGGAAGACTTTTATGCATGGTAGAATGCTAATGAAAGGGAGATTTCTAAAAGGTGTTCTAACCTAATTCGGTTATTAATACAGGCCTGGCACAGCCAGGCTGGTGAGTGGGGAAGGCTATGACAAATGGATTTCCGTGTAAGTCTAGATTGTTTGCAGAATGAGCCGCCCCTGGTCCCTGTGGGCTGACGGTGTGGAAACCCACTGCGCCAGCCAAACTCCAGCATAAATACTTCCCCCCCCCCGACACCTCCTCCCCAAATCGCCCACAATTTCCAAGACCAGCTAGCAAGGTCTTGGCCACAGGAAGGAACCACATTGTTCATTACTCAGTGAGAATCAGTTGAATAAGAAATGTTTACATTGCCCTGGCTGGTGTAGCTCAGTGGATTGAGTGCAGGCCTGTGAAGCAAAGGGTCACCGGTTCGATTCCCAGTCAGGGCACATGCCTGGGTTGTGGGCCAGGTCCCCAGTAGGGGACACATGAGAGGCAACCACACATTGATGTTTCTCTCCCACTTTTTCTCCTTCCCTTCCCCTCTCTCTAAAAATAAATAAAATTTTTTAAAAAGAAAGAAACATTTACATTAATCACTAAGATAATATTCAATGTTCGCATAGATGTCCCCCCCCGAATGACTCCCAGGTTATAAAAGTGGTCGGCAATTTTCCCAGGCTAGTGAATCGGTCCTTACCCTTTCCACCCAAACCCCGAGGACCGCAGTGTTGAAGGGCCGGGCCAGCTCCCCTGGGTATGTCTGCTTGACCCTTTCTCCATTTTCCTGCCCCCTAGTTCCCCTGGAGATGGGAGTGTTTCTCCGGGAACACCTGAATTACTGGTACAGCCTGAAGGCCTACTACCTGGCCAAGACCATGGCCGACGTCCCCTTCCAGGTACGTATATGAAGGGCACGTATTGGAAGAGGGGCAAGAGTTCTTCTCCATACCCTGTAACCCGGGGTGGAAGCCCCCGTTTCCACGAGAGGGTGACGGACCCTGTGTCCCCAGATCATGTTCCCGGTGGCCTACTGCAGCATCGTGTACTGGATGACATCACAGCCATCCGACGCTGTGCGGTTTGTCCTGTTCGCTGCCCTGGGCACCATGACCTCGCTGGTGGCGCAGTCCCTGGGCCTCCTGATCGGAGCTGCCTCCACGTCCCTGCAGGTACCAGCCAAGGAGACACCTCCCCGCCGCCCTGGCGGGGCTCAGCACCACCCCCCTCCTCCTCATTCTGCCCTGACTTCCTAGGTTGGCGTCCCTGGGTCAGCCTCCGGGTCAGGACTCACACTGTCCCAGCTAGTCAGGACTGGCATAGCAGCAGCTGCGGGTGCCCTTACATGGCACCTCGTGTATGCCAGGTGCCGTTCTCAGTGCCCCCCACCCAGTAGCTCATTTAGTCCCAAGCACACCCTGAATTCGGTGCTGTGCTGTCCCGATCTGACGGTGGGGGGGAGACACTGAGGCCCAGAGAGGCATGTGGTTGGGTCAGGGTCTTGCAGCTAGCTCAGAGGCCAAGCTCTCCATGCCTAGGTTTTGCTGCTTTGGGGGATCCAGTTGCCCATCCCTCCGACCCCCACTGCACCCCCACATTCCCACCCCATCGGAGTCCCTCCACGTGCCCCCTTGTAGATTCCTGGTACCACCCACCCACCACCTGCCAAACCCACGTGCATGTGCCGTTTCTGTGCCTCTGTAGCTTCAGGGAGCTCAGACCAGGCCTTTCCTTAAAAGCAAAGCTGGAACTCGGTGCATCACGAACACCCCAGAGCGGGCTGCTCACTCCCCAAACCAGACGCTTCTCCGTGCCATCTTGGCCCACAGATGACACGTCCCGAAAACCGGTCCTTCCCCAGTGGTCCAGGGGCCTGTCCAGGGGTCGGGCCTCTGGGAGCCGCCTGTGGAGGGGGCTGGGCAGGACTGTAAGCTCTCGTCGTGTCTCCCAGGTGGCAACCTTCGTGGGCCCCGTGACGGCCATCCCTGTCCTCCTCTTCTCCGGGTTTTTCGTCAGCTTCGACACCATCCCAACCTACCTGCAGTGGATGTCCTACATCTCCTACGTCAGGTAGCTGTCAGGGCACCCTCGGCAACGTGGAGCTTTACGGTGACGGAGGGGGACTCTCGTTCACGGGCCGACACTCACAAAGGCCACATCCTGGCTGTCAGCCAAATGCCGGCACAATTCCGAGAGCATGGGCCCAAGATCTGCGCCTTTTATTTTGTCCCAGTTCTGTGCGCTCCCCGCTCAGCCACACACACACAACCAGGGTAGGATCAGGGCTTCTGCCCCGTCCCCTGAAGAAGCCCAGCTCGGCCCGAGTTTCTGGTCCTTTGAAGAGCTGTCTTCGGGCACGTTTCCACCCTTAAGGCACTTCGTTCCTCTCTGGAATAAATGCTGCCCATTTCTGAGTATTGTGGACCCTAATGAGCAGTCCCATGGGAAACGAGTCATGACTTAAGCATCCCAACGTCTCCGGACACGAGCGTCCTGGCTGTGACCGCCGGACCACGTGCTCCGCACTCAGGGCCCACCGGGCCTGTGGGTCCTCGGTGTGCCGTGCGTGTCTCCAGAGCATTTCTGCCCAGCTGTAGCGACTTCACGGGACACACGGTTCCCAGGTCGGGACAGGCTTTTCTTTTCTATGCCAGTTCGGGCCCAGGCATATTGTTCTGGAAAACAAACGGGGAACAAAGCGCCTGTACAGAGTTTCAGGAAACCTGACACCTCGTCTTTCTCCTCAAAACGTGTGTTTTGGACCTGGCGGTGCAGGGCTGGCGGGAACGAGAGGCGGGGCCGAAGTGTTTTGTTAGCGTGCCGCGGGTGCTCGGGGGCTGTCCGACCCCCTGTCCCGGCCCACCGCTAGGCAGTGTGTGCCGGCAGAAGTAATCAGGTGGTATTCTGGTCCTTCGACCACGGAGCAAATACCTACGGTTCGTTCAGTCTGGAGGGAACAGAACTGGAAGATAGGGTGAAGCTGGCGCCCGTGCCCCTCTCGGGGCCGTGCTGGGAGGAGAGGAAGTATTTCAGTGAGGACGGAGCTGTGGGAGGGGAGCCGACTGGGAACCCCGGAGGCGCTGAGGGTATTTCGACCTCAGCAAACGGAGGCAGAGTCAGGGACCGGTGGGGGTGGGGGGAGTCATCAGGGCCCCGGGGCAGAGCCGTCCTCACACGGGGCTCTTTCCTCTGCAGGTACGGCTTTGAAGGGGTCATCTTGTCCATCTACGGCCTGGACCGAGAGGACCTGCACTGCGACATCGACGAGACCTGCCACTTCCAGAAGTCGGAGGCCATTCTGCGAGAGCTGGACGTGGAGAACGCCAAACTCTACCTGGACTTCATCGTCCTGGGCATTTTCTTCATCTTGCTGCGCCTCATTGCCTACTTCGTCCTGAGGTACAAAATCCGGGCCGAGAGGTAAAGCGCCGGAGTGCCCGAAGGGAGGAGACTTAGACACGGCCGCCAGGGGCAACTTGGAGAATCATGGCGGCCAGCCTGTGCCCGAGGACGCAGGGACGACTGTGACCCCACCCCTAGCCACCACGTCGGGTTCGTGGGTGCCAAGTGTCCGACGGCTCCGCCCAGTGGGGCCGGGCCTTCTGTCCATCATCCTTTCCAGCTTAAACGAGGAAGAAGGTGTAGAAAGGATAATTTTCACGTGCAGAATGTAAAACTTCCGGCGCCGGGGCAGAACTCACACCGGCAACCCAGCTGGTGACCAGAGGCTCCCGCGGTGGCATTCTTCCTCATGACCAGGTCGCTCTGGTCCCAGACAGGGGATGCCGGCAGCCCCTCCGCTGGTCCCTGCGCAGTTGCGTCCTGGGGGAGAAAGGCAAAAGGGAAGTGGTCCCGTTTTATGACTTGTTTTTCGTAGTTTCCGTCTTTCTATAGTTTGTCTCTTTTGCAATGAGAAGTCATTTTCCGAGCCCAAAGCCAATGAATTGCGTTCGTATTTAAGAAACTGTATCTTTTTAGTACTGGCTGGAGAGCATTGTTCAGGGTGAGCTGGCCTCATTAATGAGCTAGGGAAGGGTGCACACGCGGGCTCCAGGTTGAGAGGAGACTTTGGAACTGGACGCACGAAGCCGTGCAGAAATTTTAAAAAGTCAAAAAGTTAGAAGGCGAAATTGGCCAAGTCTTTTAAAGTATTTTATTTTCCCTTTGCTTGTTATTTTAAGCAAAATATATTGTTTCTTTCTTTCTAACTTTCTGAGCACCTTAATTTTGCTTTAAAAGAAAATTCTAGAAGATCCACCCCGTTGCATTTTTACAACCATTTCCTCTTTCCTCATCGATCACATCGACTACCTCCACTGAACCTGGGAACGCCGGGCTGAGGGGCATCCAGGTGTGGGCGTTGAGGGGTCCCAGGTGCGGCCACGAAAGGTGAGCTGACCGCACGAGGTGGAAGCTGCTGAGACTTCGTTGGCACCCAAGGCCTGAGCAGGACCCCAGCCGACACGGTGCAGCCGAGGAGTCTGCAGCTCACCGCACGAGGCTGTGCACGAGCGCACCTCCAGAGGCCAGTTCTTGTGGCATCCCAGCCGAACCACCTGCTCAGTGTTGGCCTTGTGCAGGCCTCACAGACCGAAGCCCCTTCTTCCCCGGAACGTAATCGTGGGAGTCAGTCTCTCTAGGGCAGAAACAGCAGCATGAGCAGAGTGGACAGCCTCTGACTTCCTCACGGGCGCTGCATGCCCGTCCGCTGTCAGAGGCTGTGTGTCCACAGGCAGGAAGGGGTTCTGGCCAAAGAATGCCGTCGGAAGGGAAGTGCGATTGCTCTCCCTGCTAGAGCACCGCTGCCCTGGGATCAGGGTCCCCTAGTGAAAGACTGTGTGTCTGTGGGCGAATTCACCAACTCTCTGACCCTGAGCTTCCTCTTCTGTAAACGGAAGCACCGGCTAGTCTCAAGGCCACGTCCACTCTAAGAGATTCCTCGGTTCTATTCCCAACACTCCTAATTCCTACTTCTGAGAACAAAAGGAGTCCAACTTTTACCCGCCCACAAATTCAATCTGCCGATTCTTCGAGGTCACTTTTTCACCCTTAGACCCTTATCGGCAAACACCATCGAGGTATGTTAAAATGTAATTTTAGGTTTACTTGTTCCACACAAATACGGCATTGCCTCCCAGACTGTGTTGTATGACCAGGGTCAAACTTAGCCTTTGTGAAACGTCGTCTCTTAACTTCACGGTAGACTTGCCTGTAAGACATCACACATAGACAGATGCACATAGGAACAGCCTAGCACCTTCAGAGCTGGCGAGAGGAGTAAGTCACCCGTCATGCCTCAGCACCACGTCAGGTGAGGTCAGTGTTTAAGGACCCACCCCGCCGCCAGGCACCGCCCTGAGTGGGATCGGCCATCTGCACTGTACGGGCAGCTGCATCCCATTCCCTGAGAGCCCTCGGTGTTGTGTCTCGGCAACTTCAGGAGGAAACCGTGAGACTCCTTTAGATTTAAAATCTCAACTCCTAAGCCCTCAGAAGGGATTTTTTTCCCGAGGGGTTCATGCTCCCTGCATTTCAGTTTTTCACTGTTGGCAGAGGACATTCATCCCTTCGTGGAGAGGAACTGATGGAGGTCGCCCACCCAGGGGCGGATCTTTGGGGACATGGTGGCTGTCAGTCTGCTGGAAGGGAAACCCACGTGCAAAATAACCCAGGGCTACTTTTCAAGGATGCTATGTGGGGGTATAGCAAGTGTACTGAGTCAGCACCCCAGGATAATTTGCCTCGGAAGACCTACAGCCGTGTTGAATGAGGAAGCGTCACCCCTAGGATGCTGCCCTCACCCCAAGTTAACTGTCAGCAAGCGCCCCCTGCTTGTACATTCCCATTAGAAACCCTCACCAGCTTTTACTGAAATGCAGCCGTTCTGTTCAGATCGCTAGGGATTTGCCCTCTGCTTTCGTTTGAGGGTCCTTCGAGAAAAATACCTGATTCCGGTGGCCTCAGATAGCATCCGAGCAACCTGTGGACCGATTTTTCTAAGTGGCTGTGGTTAGGAGGCAGGAGGAGATGTGCAGACCAGCTTCCCAAATCCGAAGCTTTCCAGTGGTTTCTGGGTGCGGGGATGGGAACACACCTTTCACCACCGACTGCTTCTTGGTTTAGAGAAGGACGAGCCCCCCGGTGAAGGATGAGTGGCTCCTCTGGAGGGGGGCAGAGCGGAGATGGGAGCACAGAGAATTTTGCTTTCAAATGAAATGTGTCAGGAGAGAAGGGGGCACTTGGAATTCTAACCACTGTCCTCCTGGCCGCAAGACAGCGTCAGGGGAGCCCCTCGCCTCTGTCCCCACGGACAGCATTGCTGCCCCTTCTGTGACGCACGCCGAATACCAGCTAGAGCATTAAATTCTTCCAAAGTGGCTGTGGGTGAAGTGGGAAGCTCGCCCCAGAAAGGGCGGAAACCCCTCATGAACATCTCCATGGAAGGGGCTGGAGTCAGATTATGCCGCCTTGGGGGAGGGGCCTTCAGGCCCGGGAAATGATTGGGACTGATGAGCTTTTAGGTAGAAACTCCTCCACAGAAAGGTCGGCTTCCCACCCTGAGAAAGACACGGCCAGGCAGGCAGGGACTGGCGATGTCCACAAGGTCAAAGTCACTTTGGTTGTGTCCTTGAGAAAAACTTGAGTCCAGTGGCTTGAGCATCTTCCTCGGCCAAGTGTTCCGGGCACTGCGCTGATGCCTTACAAATTCCTCTTGTCTGCTTACTCAGCCAGCGTGGGCTGGCCATCCCAGAGCTTGGTGCTTGCCCAGCCGCTGGACTCAGGGAGGGAGCTCAGACGACGTGGGCCAGCCCCCGAGGGCAGAGAGGCGGGACGGGACCCGTGACCACGGCGCTCTGTTCACTCAGGAGACGCAGGACCTGGGGCTGGCAGAGGGGCAGCACGGTCCCCCGTCCCAGGGCCAGGAAAGAGCGGATTTGGAATTCAGTCCCCGGTCTGACCCCAAGGTCTCCTTTTTTTCTTTTTTTTTTTGCTTTGCCAATTGCCCCCTGTGCACGGTGTACAAGTGTACGTGACAGTACTTTGTATAAAACGCACTGCTAGCTTAGTGGCCACTCGTTCTGGAATTCTAGCTCCCAACAGGTAGCTGAGATGGGAGGGGGCCACGCCGCTCCCCTTCAGGTGCCGTGCCAAGGGGCGCCGCCCGTGGAGCTTGGGCAGAGAGCTGGAGTAAGCGTGTGTGCACACACGTGCCCACACGTGCCCACACGTGCACACAGGCAGGCTTGTGCTAGGTGGGGTGTCATAGCCTGTTCCTTCACCCGTGAACCCTCGGCCATCCTTCACTCTGAGAAGGGGAGAAACACTCCCCACTCCGTGCCTGCCACGCGGACGTGACAGCAGTCAGGCCCCCGGGGCACCCTCCACGCCCCCCGGACTGCAGTGTGACCGGAACTAAAGCGAAGCAGCTCCCAGTGGGGGGAGGGGCTGCAGAGTGTATGGCTATAAGTTAGATACTTTTGAGAAATGAAGACTGCTAATAAAATATTTTATATACAGCTTTTTCTCGTGTTCCCTGTTAAACGCTTCCAATGCAAAATGACTTGCTCGAATGTGGCTCGTGACAGTGCCCTCTGAGGTTCTATTTTGAATGTATTTGCTGTGTGTTTAGGAGGCGATTGGGTTTATTGCTTGGAGTTTTGGTCCCACACTGATTGTAAACCTTCGCCTTCATCCCTTGGGATCACTCATGTTTTGTGCTGAACTGTCTTAGAGTTTTGTGGCCTCCGCCTCCCAGACTCCTTGCCCACCTTCTCCTGTCTTGTTCATGTTGGCCATGACCTCAAGAAGTGCCAAGGTCCCCAGTGCAGGTGGCCCGCACCTTCCAGCCCCTTTCATCCTTGCAATGGTCACCGGGCAGTGTCCCACTGGGGCGTCATCCTCAGTCATGGCTCCAAGTGTCTGGGACATCCACTTCTCAGGCCGTGGTCTCCACAGGTGGCTGTTCCAGGGAGAGCCCCCACCACGAGGCTTGACCCCCAGTCAGGCTGAGCAGGACCCAGCAGGAGTCTGGGGTCACCCACTGTGTGATCTCCCAGGTCACTCAGCTTTGGCCGGCTACAGCTTCCGGGGCAGCAATGCTCAAGGCCAGGCTGTCACATGGGGCTTCCCTCCCACCTGGGCACAGAGCAGGGCCGCATGAAGTCACAGAACCAATGGTCTCCGCCCTCCTTCTAAGTGACAAAGAGCCAGGGGTGGCATGCACAATCGGAGAGCACCCCAGATACGGGACGAGCTCGTAATGGCCATGCCTGCTGACCGACTGAGCTCCCCCCTCTGCAGAGCACGGGCCCTCCCTCGCTCCAGTTTATGTGAAAGTCAAGGTCGCTCTGGGTCCTTGCACTTGGCCTCTTACGTCAGGGAGATGCCTCTGAGACCACCATTGGGGCTGCCCTGGGACCAGAAGCAGGAAAGGAGCAGGGTGCCCCCCCACCCCTAGTGCGTGTTAATTTTCACACTTGCAAGCTCACTGCAGCCTGTACTTACACCCACGCCTCCTGGGCAGGAAGGCAGAGGGCGTGAAGAGGGTGCTCTCATGCCCACCCTCCTTCGGGCTGTGGCTAGACCTTCTCAGACCAGGGCATACCCCTCCCAATTCCTGTGCCCATCTTTGAGGAAAGGGAAGGGTTTGACCTTC
>PVKM010049538.1:0-10930 GCA_004027735.1 Carollia perspicillata
CTCTGTATGACTCCCGTTTGCTCCGAGTCACCTTTCCTCCACCTGAGCCCCAGGTAAGTGACTGAAAACTAGATTTTGTGTGCTGGCTCTTGAAGAGGGAACGTGGGTTTCTCCCAGCTGGTTTCACAGTCAGATGTTATGCAGGCTGCTCTTCCTGGCTCTGGTGCTCTGGGTCGGAGAGCCCAGCTGGGGCTGAGACCCCACGCTCCTCGGCAGGGACCTTTGTAGTCGAGCTGTCCCTTCAGATTCCCAACCGCCACACGTGGGTGCAGGGCCAGCCCTTTCTGTATCTCCAGCCTTTCTGCCAGTCTCCGTGTGGCTTCTTATGTCGATCCTTGGTTATGAGACGTCTCTTCAGCTAGTCTTCAGTTGTTATTCAGGATGATTGATCTGTAATTTAGTTGTAATTCCCATGTGGCACTGGGAGGAGGTGAGCGTAGCTTCTGCCTACTCTGCAGCCGTCTTACATCCCGACGTAGGGTCTGATAGGATTCAGGTTTCATTTCCACTGAGCCTACATATCTACACCTGTGGGTTCACATAGTGCAGTTTTAGAATCTGTAATCCTGACTTTCACCCTTTTTAATTTACAACAGACAGGTAAAACGCCTTGACTCTAGGAAAGAGAGGAGGGAAGAATTTTTTTAAAACCTCAAAACTGTCTCATACTCGCAAATGACACAGTTATTACCTAAATCCCTCTGGTCTGTCTCATGCTTATCCAGGCATGAAGTGGTGTGAATAATCAATTTTTCAGGCAGTAATTCACAGTTAACAAATGATTACTATACATTAATGTACAAAACAAGAATTTAGTACTTCAATAATAAAATACAATGAATAAATTTTGGTTCCCAAAGGAATGAGGATCATCAGTATGCAGTTTTGTGATCATTTGACTGTCAAAGAGCAAAAATAAAGATTAAAACACAATTCTTGTTAATAAAATGTTACTGGGATTAACATTTGAATGGCAGGAACCAGAGGGTGTATGCACGTATGCCCGTAACTAACTAACGTTACTGCCAGGTACTGGTCTAAGCACTTCGCATAAATTACCGTATTTTTCGGACTATAAGACACAACCTGCCCCGCCACCCCCCTTTTGGGAGGAATAATGGTTGTTAATGCTGCTGTTGAGTTCTGTTTACATTTACATTGGTGAAAAGATTATGTTATTTATGTTATTAAATATTGTACCACATTTTTTGCTTCAAAATTGTTTCCCTGTTTTCCTCTAAAACTTAGGTGCGTCTTATGGTCTGAAAAATACAGGTAACTAATCTAAGTCTCAGAAGAACTCCATGGCATGGATACTATTTAAACCCCCATTTCACAGATGAGAAAAATGAAGCAAAGAGAGGCTGAGTATCTTCACAAAGCTAGTAAGTGACAAAGTTAGGATTCAACCCAACCAGCCTGGCTTTAGAGTACCAGCTCTTCACCGAGATACAGGGGGGTGGGGGGGGAATGGGAATGGGAATGAATGTGCGTCTGTGAGTCCACTTCTACATTAGGGTCTGCACCATACATTCTGTAAGCGAAGAGCGCCACATAAGCTCTCAGGTGGAATAAGTAACCGTGAGCAACCACAACACGGTGACACTCACGTGTACCCACTTTGTAGAAGTGGCTGATGATTAGTCAGTTTTAAATACACATAAGCCCTGATAAAACATGAAAGGAATTTGGAAAGAAAGAGGGGGATGGCTTGTTAGATAGTCAAGAGTAACTTACTATTTAAAAGTCCACTGTAAAAACTTATTTGGGATCGGACCTAGAATAAGCCCTGGAAAGACTTACGAGTATTTGCAGCTAGAAAAATGAAATCTCCAACGTTGTTCCATTGAAAGTGTTCTCTCCCCTAATCCTGAATTAACATATTAGTGTGCTTTCAGGAGAGAGAGTTAACTGGGCCAAAACAAAAGCTTTTCCTTTTAATCACTTGTGTTTGAAAAAGCTTATTGAGGTTCTTCTTGTGTGAAATATCTCCCATGTCCGAAATCAGTCAGTAGCTCTGCAGCTGTTAATAAGTGATACTGGAAATAAACGGCTTCAGCTCTTTCCACTGAAATCCCTCTTTACAGAATGAGTGCATTGAGGTGGAGTGCATTGTGATACCGGTACACATATGCCAGCAACAAGCACTGAGCTGTTTGCTTTTAGCCTTAACCCTTTTCTGGTAGATTTGCAAGAGTTCTTTACAATATGCGCTCCTTGTTTGGGACACAAGGTAGGCATTCGGGTTCTCTGGGTGGCCCGTCAAGAACTGTTCTATATGTCTGTGCACACAGCAGCAGACAGCGCAGGAAAATAGCAGGCAAGGAGGGACCTGAAGGTCACACCTAATGGCCAGCCAGTGCCTTAGAAAATGGAAAGCATAAAACACTGGTGAGGAATTGTTATTATAAAGGATTAAATGAGCAGATAAAGTATCCTTGTGCTAGAAATAAGCATTGAGTAGAAGAGATTGCTTCCCTTGCAGATAACATGGTGGAAAGGTTAAGTACACCCAGGGGATGGCTGATCTGAGTAGCGGCTTTAAGAGAGACTGAGGGAAAGTGTTAGCCTTCATTTAATTTCATTTTTCCCACTCTTAACTATGATGATTCCTGAGGGAAATGATGATTAACTCACACTTTGAGGGGAAAAAATGCACGCAGGACTCAAGAGGCTTTAGCTCTAAAAGACATGACCCAATCTTCTATAACCAACTCACAACGTTAATGAGGCTAAGATCGGCATATAGCTCGTCTTTTCAAGTATTAAATAACACGTTAAATGATAGGGTATGCAGCATAATCCCTAGAGTAATATTAACTTGCGCTCTAACTGTAAGTCATTAAACTGTTTCAGGATGCTGTTCCTCTGATCTTCCAAATATAGAGCCTTTGAGCTACAGCTTTAGCATGCGTGTCTTCGTTTCTGCTGATTCCAGACTTACATGAAAGGCATCACTCCGGCCAGGTGTCTTTTCTTTGCAATTTGATCTCCTTATGAAGTAACTCTTCATCAGAGCCAGCATTTCAGTGTCTGATGTGAGCCCTGAACAAGTGTCCTTCACCTTCATGAGAAGCACCTATGCTTCCCAGCTGGAGCTGGTAGGGCAAGCAGAAGGAACACACAGTGTGGATCTACACCGGGTCCATTAGAGCCCTTCACAGTGACCACTAGACAGATAAATGCACCAGGAGCGTCGCCTGCTTTTTTTCTGCCTGTGCTTTATATGGTGTGGATGTCATTGTATGATAAGTAACCTTAAATTGCTAAGACACAGGGCTGAAACAACTGTAAGCTTTAGATGCCACCAGTGTGCTTGGGTGAGGCACAGAGAGCAGGATGCGTGGTTATGGATAGAACAGAATAAATGGCAGGAAGGAAAGAAAGAAGACATAGCTAAGCAATTTGATTTTTACAGACAGCACCAAAGAGACAGGAGCTATGTCTTGTCATTTTCTTTTTCAGTAACTTCACCACTTAACACAACGCTTGGTCCATGTTGGTGCTTAATAAATATATGTCAGATGGATTCATGGATGGATAGGTGTTGGATAGATGGATGATGGAGAGTGTTCTACCATTACTATTCTAGCTACCACCTTTCAGACTAAAAACAGTACCTTAAAACTAGGTGGTATTGGGCAAGGGTAGGAATTCAATTCATTTCATATGTTAGTCAATTAATCACATCCCTTACCCTTCAACCTCTGATGTAATTGAGAAATGAACTCAGAAATTAGATAAGGGCATATTATTTAGATCTGGATATTAAGTGGGCTTCCTCCTTATCCTCTGATTTGAACTTACTTCCCCAGACTCAAACAGAGCACCTGGACAGCCCAAAGTAGGAGTTACCACTTAAAAAATAGGAGAGAGGAGAAGGCAGAGAGCCTGAGAACAGAGACAACTTCCAGAATGTTCAAGAGTGAGGCCAGATAGCACACTTTTCCAACGTCCCTATCAGAGAAGCCAGTGAGAGAGGAGAAAGGCAGGAAATGGGAAGAGGGAGAGTATGGTCCCTCTGTTTTCTGTCCCTTTAGGTCAGGCATCACAGATGAGACAAAGTGACTCATTTGACACATTTGAGACTCACCTTGGGCATTCGGGGTTGGGTATCTGTTGAGTAGTTACTATGCGCTGAGGACGGCTTTAATGATTAGCATGATTCACAGTAACTGTGGAGCAGCCACTATTTCCACTTTACAGATGAAGATGCTTGGGCACAAAAAAGTTTAGTAAATGGGTTAAGATCACGCAGCTGCTAAGTGCCAGAGCCAGGCTTCAGTCCCAGACAGTGATTCCTGAGCTCGAGCTCTTAACGGCTACTATGCCAAAGGACTTAACCACTCACATGACGGTTTGAATAAAAGACGGGGAGCGTTTCCTAATTTGACAAGGATGAAGCAGTACCCTGCGGGGCACAGAGGGAGGGAGGAGAAAAGTGTGATGTCGTCGTCATCCTTTTTTTTTTAAATCTCTCCTCCTGTTGGACAGTCAACTCGGGAAAAACATTCAGGAGAAAAGAAGACACGTCTTCAGAGTTCCCATTTGCCCTCTTCCACTCCTTTGTTTGGAGCAATATTACTAAGGCGGTGGAGTCCCAACTAGTTTGCTCCCAGATTACCGTTTTTTAAAGTACTGGAGTATGTGGAAAGCCAGCAGCTCACGGTGCCCGGCTTTAGTAGACAACTGAGCGGAGCACTGGCCAGTGCCGTGTGTCCGTGCAGGCTCTGTGGAGAGCGCGGTGCGCGGTGACTGCAGTGACGGGCACGAGAACCCTGCCCTGAACTCTAGTTCTGTTGAAGAAATGGCAGTGCACACACTCGGTCACAAATTGAGACAGTTATAAAGTAACACATTAGAAAGTACTCACCTGATATGAAAGACATGATTGTATTACATGGGGTTAATCAGAGGAATCTTCACTTATATTTTCTTAAATCTGAAAAGAAAAGCATAGAAATTAAGGGACATATAAAATTTTAGCTAGTAAAGAGTGTGTTTGAAACTTAGAACAACCCATCACCCCTCCTCTAGGGAGCTCATGTCTACATATCCCTCAAACTATTGTGACCCAGTCTTGGGTGTTAGCTGAGCACCTCTTGTGACTCCAGTGTATCACATAGTCTGAATGTGAATTTTCCTACCAGGTCCATGAAGAGAGTCCTTGAAAGTCCTTGACCTCTAAGGACACACAGAGTTCAGCTACCAGGGCAAAGCTTTGTACACCAGTGTGGACTGATCGTAAATAACAGAATAATGTTAAGGAGTGCTCTCTGAAATGCAGAGTATGGAGAAGTGCTTTGAGAGGTTCATACATCTGTGGTTATCATCTCCACATACATTTGAGACACAGCAGGTCTTGATTGGTCAAGATGAATAGGGCTAATGATCCCTCAGAAATTCAAAGGCTTAGTATTAATTACTTCTCAACAGCTGGCTATATTTATAGTACTACTGGGGTAAGTCGCTGAGTAAGGAAATTGCAAATTTAGAAGTGTCCCCAAGCAGTTCACCCTCCCTTTCCAGAGTAGCAACTACAGGAGGAAACAGAATAGGAAAATCTAGTTCCATACAGAAAGCCAGGATGGAACTGTAAATTTCCGTTACAGCAAAATTTTATTTGGTCTTCACAGTATATATACATTTTTTTCTATCAAGTAATTGTCAACACTTCCAAAAGAAGAGACTTCTAGAGTGAACCGTAAGGCAGGGCCAGACTTCCTGAATGTCTCGTGCAGAATATTACGTCTACTCTTGTGTTCAGAGCAGTGCAGTGCCTAGAACTTTCTGTGGTGATGCAGGTGTTACTTTGCTGTTCATTACAGCAGCCGCTAGCCACGGATGCCTGTCAAGCATTTAAAATGTGGCTAGCATGACTGAGAAACCGAATTTTAAATGTTCACTTTTAATTAACTTAAATATTGGACACCACAGTTCTGAGCAACCAAACAGGCTCCAGGAACTGTGAGATCAAGGTAATAAATATCTGGGGGTTTTGTGGCCTCTCAGACCACAAGAAGGTGATAAACAGTTTTTTGTTTTATTTTAATCAAATGCAACTCCCACTTGCATTGGATTAGTGAGTTCCAACTGCTTCTGAAATTAGCCACTTTGGTTAACACATTTTCCACAGGTTTGGAGGATATTTGTCTGGTCTTTCATTCTTGAACTACAGTCTCATATATCCACCTGCTACCTTGACCTCCCTACTTGGGTATCTAATGAATATCTCAAACCTGACATGTCCCTCTCTGATTTGGCTCCTCTCTGCCTCCTTCCCACCAGGCCCCATATTAGACACTTGTAGTGCTCGCCCGTAACTGGTGTCCCTTTCCTTCTGTGTTCATGGGAGGGGTAGGACCCACCCACCCACCCACTGTAGTTAGGTGAAGCTACATCTTCTGGACCAGGGGCTGCAGGTGGAAGTGGTGTATGTCACGTCCAAGCCAAAGCATGTGCTTGCTGGTATGATACCCTGCTACACACTTCATGTGGTCTGTGTCTGGAATCCATTTCCTGGGTAAGTGGATAGACTTTCCTTAGAAAGTTCTGCATGTTCAGTGTCAGAAGACCTAAACTAACACATATGGCCAAATTTATCTTTTGAAAATGCTTTGGTTGATTATTACTCCTCTGTGTAAACCGACAATAGATTAGCATCAAATCTAAGTTTCTGTGTCTGGTTTTTAATAATCTGAATCCCCAGGGAGCCCAGCCTTGTTAACCAGGTCATCCCCTAGGCTTCTTCTCCGCACGGAGTTGCTCAAATAATCCCACTTTCGAGAGTGCTCTCTGCACCTGCTCCATTTCAGTCTTCACATCGGAAGCCCCCTTTCAGGTTGCGCCCCACCCATACCTCCTCCTTGACAGGGGGATACTCTGCCAACCTCTGTCCACTTCTCTTCACCAGGTCACCTGCCGAAGGTACAGATAACTAAAGAATTAACATGCTATTTGAAAAATTACTGACTTCATGTATTTCATTCTACAAGGCACTCTATTGATTGGTTATTACTGATGTTACTTAAATTTATCTAGATTTACATAGAGGTGGGATCCATATAACAACTTTGCTATACTCTTTCAAGAAAGGAAGTAAAACTATACAGAATAGGGATAATCACTTGTTCCTGAAGGAAATTACTCATTACTTAACAGAATTAGGATATCATTTAAAAATTTTTATTTTTCACCTCTACTGACTTTAGAATTAACAGGACAATAATCGATCAGATTTTGCTATATTCGTTTCTCAGCATCTCTCTCTTCATATGGATCATTTTCTCTTAAAATATGTCAATATACTTAAGATATATATGAGCAAATCTAACAAGACAGTAAATGGTTTTATAGCTTAATGATAGTAGATAGAGAGCAAACCAGCTAAGAAATAGAATATTTAACTTACATTTTATATTAATGAAAATGTCAGAATTAATCTAGATTCAAAGAAGGGGAGGAGAGGGGCTTTCATTTTTTTAAATAAAATAATTCTAAAATTTATAACAATTTGTAGCATATTTTTACAGTTAAATGCATTCAAAATTTAAACCTCATTTCAGTCATTTCTGGTCTAGAAGAAAAGGTGAAGTCCTAGAGAAAGGAAACAAATCTCCATTATTCTACCTTTTGCTTAGCAAATAGAAGAAAAGGAAATTTTATCTGCTACTCAAATGTAAGCCCAGGAATACTCTTGATTAACTAGTATGCACTGTGAAAAAAAGAAAAAAAAACATTAAAAAGATTAAACTCCATACATCATCCTGTGTTGAGCCTCATGACCAGTTTTGATGGTGGTTATCCTAGAAGCCAGTGAAAGTGTTGTTTTTCATTGTATTAAATTCCTTTAGAGAATGGGAGGCATGTTTGGGGCTGAGTTTATGAATGAATAAAGCTGCAGTCTTCCCTCCCAGGCCTGCCCCCCACCCAGTGGTGTTTTCCATCTCGGTGTCTGGCATGGTTTCCCATCTGGAGTCATCTTGGCATCTCCCTCCCAGTCATTCCCCACCAGGTTCCGCTGACTTCTCTTCCGGACAGGCACCTTGCCCGTACAGCCTCACTTCACCTCTATTGCAGCTACCCTGCCTCTGGCTTGTACTCCTGAAGCATCCTTCTGCCTGCTCCTGCATCCTCTGTTCCACACACTTTTCCAAACCTTACAGTGAACTTTTTAAAACACAGATGTAATTCTGCTCTGCTAGTGCTTAAACTGGTGTTTCTCAAATAAAACCCAAAATCCTGAACTGGTTTACAGGGCCCTATTGATCTACCTTCTGCTTAACTCTCCACCTTCAAAAAGAGCTGTGTGCTTTAGGATTAGGCTTATCAGCAGTGGGGATACATCTAAAATAACAGTGGCTTTGACACAACAGAATTTCTTTCTTTTGTAAATAGGCAGTCCAGGACAGCTTCACAGTCCTTCAGGATTTAAGCTTTGATATTGAGGCTTTACTCACCTATTACAGAGCTGCTACCTCTTGGTCTAAGATAGCTGCTTCAACTACACCATCACATCTGTGTTCCAGCCAGGGAGAAAGAAATGGCAAGTCCCCTCCATTCAAGAACATTTTCTGAAGTCACCCTCATTACTCCCACTATTTTTCATTGGACCCACCATGTCTCATATGTCTCATACGCAGCTGCAAAGAAGACTTATGGACAGCTCTGTACCTAGCTAAAATCTAGGGCATTATTGTTGAATGAAAAGGGAGATATATTTTGGGGGACCACTTAGCAGTCTGTATTATAAGAGCTAAATCCTTATCTCCCAGATTGTGAGTCAAAATGTCTAATAAAGAAAAATGAAGAGATGGGACGTAGCATATTGTTCATTAGAAATACGGAGGTAGATACTAGAGGCAATGGCTAAAGTTATTGGAAGTGCTTGCTTCTGGGAGGCAGGAATGGAATGGGGCAGGAGACCGCATATGTATATTAAGCCTTGCAGTATTATTTAATTTCTTCTAGAAAGAACATACTTATTTTGATAAAAATTACATTAGAAAATAGTGTTTTAAAGCCTAGGCTGTGTTCAGGGCTGTGAGTATATATGAGGACTCAATGAGTTTTCCCTGCGGAGTCCTGGAAGTTGTGTCTTCATTTCCCACCAGGTATCTGCCAGCTATCTCTCAGCCTTTGGCATTTATGCAAAGGTGATGTTACATGCATGAATATTGTCAGAGGTCAGAAGATAGTTAAGAATCAGGTACAAGACATTTGGCCACAGGCAGGTCCTCTGTTTTTTCCTATTATTAAATTAGGGCACCTGGGGTATAAAATACTGATGAGGCATTAAATATCTTTGACTTAGGCATTTTGCTGACCCAGACTGATTGGTAATCAGCTTGTTCAGGAACATTTTTCTAATTGGCAGCAGCACCTCTCACTTGAACCCCTTTTCATCCTTGGGTGTTCTGTGTCAGGAAGTTAGACACCGTAGTCGTGACCTCCAGGAGGTTACTTAATCAAGACGAGCAGACACTGAGGCCCAGAGTGAGAAGGAGGAAAGAAATAGAGCCTGAGGTTGTGAAGTCCCAGAGGCTGGTGAGGTGATTCTCTGACGATCAAAAGGAAGAAAACAAAATATCTGAATGAAATACCATGGGACCTGAGAAATGATATCCTATTTTTCATGAGAAATATGTCAGATCTTACCGTTGCAAACTGTGATGGCTTCTGTTTGTTAAATATTTAAGCCAAGAGGAATTGTTGATAATGAAAGACAAAGGTCAGCAAAGGAAAGCAATCATTGGGCTTGTATTTAATCCCTTTTTATTTTCTCAGATCTCAGTCTTGTCATTATCTGGTGTTGGTGCTTACATAACTTAATTAGGAAGTTCAGGCAGCGATGGGAATAGGAGGGCAAAGTGAAAGGGTAACAATTTAAACAGATTGCCTGCAGATGCCTGCTATGGATGAGATGAAGCCTGTTAAGGAACTAATCCTAAAAGAAGCTCTTGACATTGATCATTTGTGAAAAGGAGATTTTTTTTCTTACCCACATATGTAGCTTTGTATAGTTAGTCTACAAACCTTAGTGTTGATTGGTACATCTGATCATCAGCTTGTAGAATTACTAACACCAGGCCACTTTGAAAGAGCAGACAGCGTTGTTAACTTTGGCAGGAAATGAAAATTTGGTCCTAATATGCATGTGAAATTGAATTGTCTGTACCACAAAGCTTTGGAGATTACCCATGCAAAATGAGAAAACTATCTAAATTTAAAATTGTCCACAGTAAAATGAAAAGTAATTTTGCAGACTGCATTTTTACTGCATTGAAATTCGTGAAGAGATTGGCTCTATTAATTTAGACTTAAACAGAGGCTCTGTCTCTTTTAAAAATGGTAAATGAGATGGAAAATGTACTTTAGGAAGAAAAATGAGTTTCTGGAAATGCTGCCGGCAGGCTCCCTGCGCCACATCTGAGTCTGTCCTGAGACCAGGCGGCTTCACGGGGGAGGTCTATGTGCTGTGACAGGTATTGGGAATAAGGACATGCAGACGACAGCTCAATTACGTGCAGCAGGCTTCATGAGTGGGCAAGGAGCAGATCGAATAAGGCCCAAAGCAGAAGTCATTGGCAGCTTTGACAGTATAGTTCCTAAAGAACCTGGGTTCTCTACAGAGAGAGGGAAAAAAATTAAGGGGGAATTGAATTAATTTCCCTGCCTAGAATAATGCTGGAGTAGGGGATTTGATTACTCTACCTGCCTTCTCATGGGGGGCGGGGGGGACCATGAAAATCTACATAAGGAGTTAAATTTTTCATTCACTAGTCTTTAAATTTCTTTAGCTCACAAGAAAAAACATGTCTTGTTTATTATTAAGTAATTTATTATTTGTTAAGTAAGTGTTTATTTGGAACCATAGTTTATGACCTGTCATTCAGCCATCAAAAAGATTACATTAACACAATAGCCAGAG
>PVKM010049539.1:0-10926 GCA_004027735.1 Carollia perspicillata
GCTGGTGTATAAATCAGTGAAACCATTTTGCAAACAATTTGACATAGTCTAATAAAGTTGAAATGTACATAACTAGCAATTCTACTCCTGGAAAAACTCAAACCCATTTACATCAGGAAATATGCACAAGAAATTCATAGTAACGCTTTGTGATAACCAAACACGAGAACCTTGACTGTGGTGGCTACCTGCACCACCTCTCCTTTGAAAAGAACTGGGTATCACTCCCCACCATGTGCCTTGCCATGCGTCCTGTGGGATGGGTATATGCACCACCTAACTGACTTTTGGCTTGGTCATGAGGCATGCTTTGGCCAATATAAGCAGAGCAGACATAATATATAATGAATGTTATGTGTACATATATCGATATATATATTGATATATATACATATTGATATATATATACATTGTATATATACACATATACAGTGTATATATACATATATCAATGTATATATGCACACTGATATATATACATTGATATACAATGTCTATATACACACATACATACCATTCATAATAGTCTTAATGGGTTTCTGCTATTGCTTCTACTTCTGTCACAAAAACTCATGTCCCAGACAGGGTTTGCTTCTTTTGTCTGTGTCCTGAAATGACAAAACACATGGAAAGGAACCTAAGTTGATATAATTCACAAGTATCAAGAGCAGGAAGCAGCCCTGACTGGTGTGGCTCAGTTGGCTGGGTGTCGTCCTGCAAAGTGAAAGGTCGCTGGTTCAGTTCCTGGTCGGGGCACATGCTCGGGTTGTAGGCTCAGACATCGATCTTTCTCTCCTCCTCTTTCTCCCTCCCTTGCCCTCTCTCCAAAAATATATAAACAAAATCTTAAAAAAGAAAAAGAGCAAGAAGCCAGTGTTTGTTATTGAAGCCGGTGAGACTGAGAAGTTGTTTACTACAGCAAAGCTAATACACAACAATAGAGTAGATAAATTGTGGTGTATATTGTTAGGGTGGTAGGTGATGCGGGCTGTGAAAGAATTCACAAAGAGAAGAAAGCGTACTGAAAATCTTTATTCACTCTCCAAGAAAGGAGAGGGACTTGGTGTGGAGAGATACACCACCATTGCAGGGTGGGGGCTTTGAGATTTTATTGGATCATAATTGGTTTAAAAATGGCTGGGGCGGGGGTTGCTGTGGTGAGGCCCCTGGGCTGCTGGGGGCGTTATAACACCAGGCTGCAGATTGTTCCAATGTTGTCTTCTGCTCCTGGCTGTAGGAAGTAGTTAGTCACATTCTGTTCTTGCTTTCCAGTAATTTCCAGTCCTGGGGATGTAAGCTCAGAAGAGTAAATGTTTATGTTTATGTTTAACGAGGTCGAGGTGGCCTGCTCAGCAAATGGTGCCAGAGAGCAAGGGGCACTGACTTATCGTTTCATATGCCAAGGATGGAATGCCATACAGCAATAAGAATGAGTATGGCATTAACACACACAACATATGATAACAAAATAATATTGAATAAAAATCCAGGTTCAAAATAATACATGTAGTATGAGTTCATCTAAACAAAGTTCAAAAGAGACAAAGATACTTTCCTTTTGGGGAATTCATAGGTGGATGGTGACATTGTAAAAATAAAAAAAAAGCAAGGACGTGATTGCCATAAAAGTCAGGGCAACGGCCGCCTCTGGGAGTGGGAGGGGGGAAGGGCGATGGGCACAAGGTCAGAGTTTGTGGTACCAGCAATGTTCTAGATGTTGTATTGAGTGTTCCCTTTAGATTTTTCTTTAAACAATGCATTTTTATTATCTGAATGTCTATGTATATTTCACAATTAAAAAGTTTTAAAAAAATTTCCTGTCATTGCTCATTTGTTCCTCTAAATCTTCCTTGAAAGTTTCCAGTTACCACTCTCACCTGGAAGTCACTATAATTTAATTTCGTAATTGAGATTTCACAAGCTGCTAGATCAAAATGCCTTAGAATAGCTAACACTTTTCTTCTCTAGTTCCTGGAATTCATAATCCAAAAACCCCCCAGAAAACCACTCACATCAGTCTGGCAAGGTCCACTATTTATAATTCATCACTGCCGTTGATTAGTCGGAATTCCTTCATCCTTTAGAGGCTTACACATTTTTTCTTTTTAAATATTTATTTCACTATTTTATTTAACATTGAGATCATAGTTGCATTATGGTGATTTCCAGAAATGTTTTTGAAAGTCATGCATGTTTTCCTCATTTTCTAATTCTTTTTATTTATTCAGCACCTGTAGTATAGCTAGAGATGAATGAAAATAATAACGACACACTTGATATTTTAGAAGCATGACAATAAACAGAATATTTAACCTATGTTATAGAATGAGAACCATTACTTCTGGGTGACGCGTTGATCGTCCTGTTGTGTTCAAACAGCAGCAGTGAGTCCCACGGCACTGCCGGTGTGTGCACTGCGTCATGACTGGGCCTTTTTATTTTCTTACTGAAGGAAGCTTCTCAGTGGACATTCAGCTGTTTGGTCATGTCCCTGACTTTAATACCCTGAGTCCTCACTGGTTATCAAGTTTCTTCTCATCTCATTTACAAGATATTCTAAAGACCTCTTCATTTCCTGTAGTTACAACTCACTAATAAGTGGTTTTCCAAACTATCACGATTGTGAATTTTCATTATCTAATTCCCACTGCTTCTCTGAAAACAGGGTTTCCCTCGGGCCTCCAGGTGTTACCTGGGTGGCAGGTCACAGATAAGACAACATCCATGCAACATAATTTCCTGTCTCCGGGAGAAATCATAGACAATAGTGGTAAACACCACAGGTACCGTCTCTGACATCTCTTCCTGAAAAATTGTGTGGGATACCCCTCTGTCAGTCAGGATCTAACCAGGAAAACAGAAAGCACTCTTAAGTATTTGAAACAGAGGGAATATAATGTAGGAAATTAATTCCATAGTTGATGGGGAGTTGAGAAGCCAACATGTTGAATGGCGTGAGGCAGTCTAGAGATTATTGACAGAAGGAAGCCTCTGCTACACCGAGGCTGGAGGAACAAAGAGAGGAAGTAGTATTACTGGGGCCAGGGTCACCCTGTCGAGGCTGAAACCGTGGCAGGACTGTCCAGCTGGTAACGGAGCCGTGGAGCAGAGGTGGCGATTGTTGGAGATTCCACGCGAGGCAGAAATGGGGGTGCTGTGTGAAGATCCTGGCTTCTCCACCCTCTAATCCTCTGCCAGTGCTTCCCGTTAGCTGGAATCCGCTGAAAAACAGCAGGAGCAGCGAACAGGGGAAGAGCCAGAAATGAAGAACTGCAGAGAAAGGGGGAGTCAGAGAGGTCCTAACACTTGTTTCCAAATAGTCAAATGACTATCATTTGGGAGAGGGAATGAATTTACTTACATGGCACCATGGGAGGATTAACAGATGAAAAATTAAGTAAAACAAATTTAAACTCAAAATAAGGAAGAATATTTAAATAAGCAGAACTGAATGAAAAGGGGAACAGTTTGCCTTGAAAAGTGACAATCTTGGAGTCTGAAATTTGGTAAATATTTTGAAATGTTTCCAATGAAATGTTTTCCTACAAGTTCTACATGATGACATTAAAAGCCACAGAAAAAAATATGATAGAATCCAGGTAGTGGATATATGGGTTGTTCACTGTAAAATCTTGTGTCTTTGCTGCATGTTTGAAATTTTCTATAATAAAATGTTGAAAAACATCACTGCAGTCAGCAAAACATCTAGGCCTACAAAGTGGGATCATCTGCTCATAAATGTAATTTGTTCTCTGTAACTCAGTAACAAATTACCCCCAAAACTTAGCACTTAAAGCAGCAATTATCTCACAGTTTCTGAGAACCAGGAATGCAGGACCCATTTAGCTGGGTAGCTCTGGTTCAAAGTCTCTCTTGAGGTTCCAGTCAAGCTGGGCCCTGCAGGCTTGACTGGGAAGGGGGCACTTCCAGACTCAACTCATGTGGTTGCTGGCAGGACAGAGTTCATCAAAGGACGTTGGCTGGAGTCCTCAGTGCTTTGCCAGGTCGACCTCCCCACAGGGCTGCCTGCCTGTTCTCCTGACATGGCAGCTGACTTCCCTCAGAACAAGCCACAGTATTAGACCTTTCAGTGAAAATAAAAGTATGTACCGAGATTCTGGGAAGATGGTAGCCATGGTTATGGTGATGTAGTTTTTAGATCTTTCCAAAATCCCCCACAAAAACACAATAATTAGATTGCAAACCCCAAAACCTTTGAACAATATTTACAATAAAACTAGGTGACCAAGTATCCCATAAACCTGAAATTACAAGCAGGTGGTGGGGAGTGGGTGCGCGAACCACCAAGAGCTACTGTTATCCGTGTACAAAAAAAAGCAAAGGGAAACAATGAGGCCCTTGACAGCCCTAAAAAAGAAAAACCTAAAATAGCGAATAAGTGTTTACTAGAAAGTGTTAAGTGCAAAACCCTAATAGCAAGTGAGAATAAGGATCTCACAGTATGAAGGTCTACGTGGTCTAGAGCAGTTTAGACCCTACACTCCAGAAAATACCGACCATAGCTGCCCCCACAGGGTCCCACACTGGGGAGAAACTGCTGGCAATGGAACCAAAACAGAGCAGGGTAGGGAAAACAAGGAAAAAGGAAAGAGAAAGTCCAGATGAAAGTGGGGCAGGAAAATAGAACCAGGAAATCTCAGAAACTGAAACATCATTTTAACACTATATGAAAACAACAAAAGAGCAAGCTCTGCGAAGTTTGAAAAGAGACAATCAAATGAAGCCTCCTTCCAAAATTTTGGGAAAACTAATTTCACATAAATATGGGCAACAGAAAAGTGTGCTACTCTGATGCCAGACAGGCTTATAAGAAAAAAAGAGAGAGCAGAATAATATCCCAATGAAATCATACCTAAAAGAAATATTTTTTAAAAAGATTAACATGTTAATGTATAATTGCACAAAATGCTAAAAAGTATCAAGAATATTATTCAAGAAATGAAAGAACATACGTCAGAATTAGAAATATTCAGAAATGAGGTGACAGAACCCCCCAAAAGAAATAGAAATACAAAATTTTTAAAACCATTTTAAAAATAAAGACTAAACTACAATGAACACAAGAGCAGATAAAAACAAGTGATATATTAAGAAAAAGAAAATGGAAGTGATGAGTATTCTTTGAATAAAAAAGTAAAGAAAACTAAAGAATCTGAGAGAAAGTTGCAAATATTGAAGACAGGCAAAGAAAATTTAGCACATGAGTAATAGAAGTCCTTAAAGAATAAAAACAAAGAAGAAAACAAATACTAAAAATATAATTCAATGAAGCTTCCCTAAAATTTCAAAAACAAACAAGCTGGCCCCAGCCAGGTAGCTCAGTTGGTTAGGATCGTTGTCCCGATATGCCAAAGTTGTGGGTTCAATCCCTGGTCAGCGCACATACAAGAAACAACCAATGGATGCGTAAGTGGAACAATAAATTGATGTTTCTCTCTCTCTCCCTTCCCCTATCTCTCTAAAATCAACAAAAAAACAAACAAGCCTAAAACTACATATTGAGCCCTGGCTGGTATAGCTCAGTGGATTGAGCATGGGCCTGCAAACCAAAGGTTGTCCATTGGATTCCCAGTCAGGGCACATGCCTGGGTTGCTGGCTGGGACCCAGTGGGGTGTGTGTGAGAGGCAACCACACATTGATGTTTCTCTCCCTCGCTTTCTCTCCTCCTCCTCTCTCTAAAAAGAAATAAAATCTTTAAAAAACAAAACAAAACTACGTACTGAAAAAGCACATCAGGCATCTTAAAATAGAAACACAGAATGACCAACACCAAGATATAATCTACTAAAATTATATGGCTTTAAAGAAAAAGAAAAAATATTTTAAGAATATAGACAGGACCACATGACATAAAATTAGAAATAAAATTAGATTAGTATATTAAGATTGGAGAGCAACATTTTGTGCCAGAAGGAAATGAAATAACATATTTAAGACACTCAAGGAGAGAAAATATGAATCATGGATTTTATAGCTAGCAAAAGTGATCTTTAACTATAAAGGGCACAGATAAATTTTTACATCATGAAAGAACTCAGTGAATATTCCCCCAGTGGGCCCCTGCTAATGAATCTACTAGAGGAAGAGTTTCAGACAATCAGAGTGACTAGAGTCGTTGGCAGAAGAACCATTGGTAAGCATTAAGTATACAGCTCCTTGTAGAACTAAGACTAAATGAAGGTAAGAGAGAGAGAGATTATAGTATGAAGTAGATTAAATATCTTTCATATGTATATTCCTGTCCATCCTATCAACTTCTGTATCCCTGTCAAATTCAAGCATTCACCATCTCCCACTTGAATCAAAGCAAGAGTTTTTATCCATGCCTACATCATACTATTCTTGCTGCCATTTCAATCCATCCTCCAAGTTAAAACCAGGATGTTCTAAAATCTACATTTCTGATCATCTTAGTTCTTTTATTCTTAATTCTTCAATGGTTTTCTATAGGCTATAAGATAAAACCTAAGTACACAAGACATATCCTCAATCTCCCCTCCCTTTGGTGGTACATTTAGATTTCTTTCAGGAATTACCTATTCTCCATTCAGGGCAGTTTTGGTAGGACAATTAATCAGAATGCCCTAGATGGGTGGGTCCATGATATAAGGTCAATTACACTCTCTCAGGAGTTTGAATCCTGAGTCAAGTTATGCAAGGATGAAAAAATGTGTTGGTGATCACTCAGTCACTCTGACAGACAGTTGAGAAGTTCCTGCTGCCTAGACTTCTGCAGCTGCCCTTGATTCTATTTCCAAGCCTAGTTCTCCAGCTTCCCGTCATTTCTGTGAGCTACTCATCTTTCCAATAAATTCTCTTTTTGTTTACATTAGCCAAGTCAGCTCTTTTGCTTATGACCAAAAAAACCGTAACAGGCACATGGACCCTATTTTCCAGCCTCACCTCTCACTACCACGTGCTATGTTTTCCTCTCTTGCAATAGCGTATTCCTTATAGTTCCCTTACCCTAAACTCACCCTTACCCTACCTCCTAAAAGACTGTTGACACAGATCTCAGTTGCAGGCCAAGTGCTATGTCTTCTCCAAGTGCTATGCCTTCCCTGTTCCTACCCCACCCCCAACCAATGCACTAGTATACCTTGAACATAACTATTGTTTCTATTGTAATATTTTGAGACTTTATTTATCTTTAGAGATAGAGGAAGGTTAGAAGAGACAGAGGGAGAGAAACATTGATGTGAGAGAGAAACATCGATGGGTTGTCTCTCCTATGCGCCCTGACCGGGAACAAACCCACAATCCAGGCATGTGCCGTGACCAGCAAACTTTCCCTTTGCCAGACGCCCAGCCAACTGAGTCACACTGGTCAGGGCTCTATTTTAACTTTTTGTACGTCTCCCACTAGACTCTTAAGTTTTATGTGAAGAAAGATTGTGTCTTTTTATCTCTGATTCCTCAAGCCAGTCCAGCCAGTACTTGCCTCCAAAAAGACACTTGAAAATGGTTAATGAATGCACAAATGAAGCCTACCATGTGAGACACTGCAGTAAGGCAGCCTGAAAGGTCTCTATTTTAAAGGCAAGTATGAGTATGTGCTCCCCATACATGTAATAGTTTCATTTACATTTACTTCTTTTAGGATCGCCTTCTCAGAAGGAGGAGCAGAGAAAGGGTTTTCTTTCCTCTACCAAGATTTTGCTATTTCAGTGGCTTCTCGAAAAGCAAACTATGGATGGCGTCCCGACAAGTTTCACAATAAGGAACAGCACTTCTTTCCCTGCTTCCCCTCATTCCTGGAACTTGCTGTTTTGGCTCTTCCTGAGGAATGTTTTCATTAGAATTTGTTTCCATTACAAAGATTTTTATTTAAAACATTCAGGGTTTAGCAGTCAGGTGGCTTTCAAGTTATAAACAAGAATGTGCTTTGGGGAACTGGAGAACTCCAGAATGTGGAAGTGTCTCATACAAATCAGAGAAGCTATTTGTTGCCATGTGGAGAGATCAGCAGCCTTAGGCTTAAATTACTGGCCCTTCTGGTTTATATCCCAATTAAATGCCTTTCATCCACTGTTTCCTATCTACCAGTTTACACGCTAGTTCATTGAGGAAAAAGAGGAGGGTGGGGATTAAAATAATAAAAGTAGATGCTTCTGGGGAAAATTCCTGAGGGGGGAAAAATGGGATGGGAGGATATTTATTTTCATTATAAGCCCTTCCATACTATTTATTTTATAACCATGTATATGTATTACTGTTTCTTTTTAAATTCTGTTTAAATTTTACCTGACTATATTAGCAACATACTTTTGCTGCTTCTCTTCGCTGATATTATTTAATAAAATGCTGTAATTCTAATGATTATTTGCCCTATACCCACCAGACCAGTGGCTTCCAAATGCTTTTAAAATAGACCTTATCGAGGCATAGTTTATGCACAATAAAATGCACATACAGTTCAATGAGCCTTGATGAATGAATCTATCAGGGGAACTACTGCAACAATCAAGATATGGAACATTCATGTCTCCTGAGAAAATGCCCTTGTGGCCCTTTGCGGTCACTCTCCAGCTCCTGTCCCTGGCCCCAAGCAGCCACTGGTCTGCCTTCTATCACCACAGATGAGTTTTGTTTTTTCTAGCGTTTCCTATAATAGAATCATGAACGACGTGCTCTTTTATACCTGGCTTATTCTGCTCAGCAAAGTGTCTTGAGTTACCCATGCCGTGCGCACCCTGGTTTGTTTCTTCCATTGCTGAGCATGAGCAGACTGCATGGATACGCCACTCTTCATTTACCCGTGTGCCTACTGTTGGACACTTAGGTTCCACTTTAGGACCAGTAAGAACAAAGCCGTCACGGTCAGAGTATCTCCCCTGCTAGGGAAGCATCTGACTCTCTGACCACTATGCTGCACACCCGGAACTAATACAAAATAATACTGAATGTAAACCGGAACTGAAAAATACAATTTAAAAAAAGAATAGAGCCATCATGAGCATTTGTATCCAAGTGTTTGTGTAAATAAATGTATGCTTTCATTTCTCCTGGAATAAATCCCTACGAGTGGACTGTGGAGCAATAACTGTATAAGAAATCAACAAACTGTCTTCTAAAGTGGTTGTGTATTTTATAGTTCTGGTTGCTTCCCATCCTGCAACACTTGCATTGCCAGTCTCTCTTTTAATTAAAAAAAAAACCACTTTATTGGTGCATAAATATCTAGGGGTTGGTATTGTAAGTGAATACTGAAATTTTTTTAATCCTCACTCAAGGATATGTTTACTGATTTTAGAGAGAGAGAAGAAAGACAGGGAGACAGACAGATATCAATTTGTCATTTCACTTATTTACCCATTCATTGGTTGCTTCTTTTTAAGATTTTATTTATTGACTTTTAGAGAGAGGGACAAGGAGGGAGGAAGAGAGGGAGAGAAACATTGATCAGTTGCCTCTCACATACCACCAGCTGGGTACCTGGCCCACAACCCAGGCACGTGCCCTCACTGGAAATCGAACCAAAGACCTCTCAGTTTATGGGAAAATACCCAACTCACTGAACCACAACAATCAGGGCTATGATTCATTTTGTGTTAATTTTTTGTACAGGAAAAGATGAAGAATGGCTTCATTCTTTTCTATATGGATAGCAAGTTGTTCTACAACCATTTATTAAAAAGAGAGCTTTCCCCCATTGAGTTTACCTTCGCACTTAGTCAAGATAAAAAATGGCCTTAAGCCCTGGCTGGTGTGGCTCAGTGGATTGAGTGCCAGCCTGTGAAGCAAAGGGTCGCTGGTTTGATTCCCAGTCAGGGCACATGCCTGGGTTGTGGGCCAGGTCCCCAGTAGGGGCTGCACCAGAGGTAACCACACATAGATGTTTCTCTCCCTCTCTTTTTCCCTCCTTTCCCTTCTCTCTAAAAACAAATAAAGTAAATCTTTTAAAAAATGACCTTATATGTGTGGCTCTATTTCTGGGCTCAACATTCTGTTTCATTGATCTCATGACTATTTACACCAATGCCACACAGTTTTTGATCAATGTTGCTTTTTAAAAATATATATTTTATTGATTATGCTATCACGGTTGTCCCATTTCCCCCCTTCATTCCCCTCCACCCTGCACACCCTCTCCCACCCACATTCCCCGCCTCTAGTTCATGTCCATGTGTCATAAGTTCATTAGCTTCTACATTTCCCACACTACTCTTGCCCTCTCCCTGTCTATTTTCTCCACACTGTCTATGCTACTTATTCTCTGTACCTTCTCCCCACCCTCTCCTCCCACTCCCCTGTTGATAACCTTCCATGTGACCTCCATTTCTGTGGCTCTGCTCCTGTTTTAGGTGTACACTTAGTCTGCTTCTGTTTTCGGTGTGGATGTTAATTACTGTGAGTTTGCTGTCCTTTCTCTGTTCCTGGTTTTTATCTTCTTTTTCTTAGATAAGTCCCTTTAACATTTCATATAATAAGGGCTTGGTGAGGATGAACTACTTTAACTTGACCTTATCTGGGAAGCACTTTATCTGCCCATCCATTCTAAATGAAAGTTTTGCTGGATAGAGCAGTCTTGGATGTAGGTCCTTGTGTTTCATGACTTGGAATACTGCTTTCCAGCCCCTTCTTGCCTGTAAGGTCTCTTTTGAGAAATCAGCTGACAGTCTGATGGGAATACCTTTGTAGGTAACTGTCCCCTTATCTCTTGCTGCTTCTAGGATTCTCTCCTTTACTTTTATCTTGGCTAATGTAATTACAATGTGCCTCGGTGTGTTCCTCCTTGGGTCCAACTTCTTTGGGACTCTCTGAACTTCCTGGACTTCCTGGAAGTCTATTTCCTTGGCCATATTGGGGAAATTCTCCTTTATTATTTATTCAAATAACTTTTCAACTTGTTGCTCTTCCTCTTCCCCTTCTGGTACCCCTATAATTAAAGGTGTTCTGGAGGT